>JAWQFJ010000729.1:80000-83400 GCA_034096865.1 Theodoxus fluviatilis | reverse complement strand
CTGCCGTCTCCTACTACCTCGACTTGGAGAAAGGACAGAGTTTGTAGTGAACCACACTACGCAAGGTAAAAGTACTTGCAGCCTAGGATTTCCCCACCGTTGAGGAAAATTGCACACTCAGTGCAAAGGAGAACTGTTCAGGCGGACGCCGGTACACCACCCAGCGTCGACATAGAGTTCTGGGGAAAAACTCTATCAGTGGACGGCAGCAGACCATCCAAACTCCATCCTCGGACATCAGCTCCACAGAATCACCATCCGCGAAACGGGAACCTTCTAAATAGCCTGAAACACATAAAGACCCACTACTAAGCTCCTATTTTATCTCCCAAACAAATTCTTACATAGAATTTACTCAACCAAGACGACCGACTTAACCACAACTTCCCAGGGAAACTTTCACCGCGCCCTCAGCGAGAAAAATCCCATTTAAATGACCATCCTCTCACTAGAATGGAATTACATTTAATAATTTACATGGATAGGGCTTTATCCTTACTCCCCCAAAGAATAAGTTCAATTTAGACACAATTTAAGCACACCGGCATGTCTCTCTTCTCGCTCCTATCCTAACCGTCATATCTTTTCCAACAAGGCGAAAACGAATGAACCGAAATTTCTCCTTACCCCAAACCTCGGGCTGTGGCACCTCCAGAAACGAGTCACAATAATCCAAAGCTATCCCTCCTCTTATCTCAGCCGAGATAAAACTTTTCGAAGTGAGTCGAACTTCGAAAGACCGCCTTGCGCGGCTTGCGGCGCGGAGAGCGCGGCCGCTCTCCGCCCGCTTCTATCCCGTGATGGTCGCCGACTGCCAGACAACGCGCAATCAGGATCGAGCTCGCTCCTTGACACGTGACTAATCTCCAATCAGGCCTCGCTAATTTCGCGCGCTTGGCCCATCTCCCAATCATCACTCGACTTATCTTCGCGCTATTTCAGACCCGTGTTAAGAAATATGTAAACCCCAAAGACGCATTGCGCACTGGTTTCCCGCCTGTCGAGATTCTATTAATAACGATGAAGCAAGCCCTATCTCCTATGCTTAACGCTACAGCGCAATCCATACACCTTCATTCACACCAACTAATCATCCATTCGTCGCTAACACGCGACAGTGATGTGGAGTGGACTCCCAGCAGCGAGAGAGGCAGAGTCAGGAAAAGGAAAGGTGAGGCAGAGTGCTTGTCACTGTCGGTTTTAGTTCATGGTTAAAAAAATGCATTTCAGGGAAAGATAAGTTTTTTAATTTATGTTCAATCTGGCCACTTATCTAATTTTTAAAAAGGAAAAAAGATCAGGCTGACCTACTAACCCTTTTTTCTTTAGCCATATTACCATAACTACAACTTGGTGTTTTTTTCTAATGCCATTACTTTTGTCCACACAGGAATGCCCCTCCCTCGCCCTGACTTCATGCGGCCTCCCAGGCAGAAGAGAATTTTTCCCGAGTCCAGTGAGTCGGAGAGTGATGCGGAGTGGACTCCCAGCAGCGAGAGAGGCAGAGTCAGGAAAAGGAAAGGTGAGGCAGAGTGCTTGTCACTGTCGGTTTTAGTTCATGGAACACTGCATGTCGAGGTGCCTCATCAACCTTTCTCCACAGTAACTAAGACAGCCAAACCACATTTTACTTTCACAACACGACCAGGTCAAAACAAAACATAGTTGTGGCCAAAACAACTTGGCAAAAAAATTGGTCTGTAGGTAGGTCTGAACTTCCTTTTCTTTTCATTTTTGAACTGGAAGCGGCCAGATAGGACATAAACCAAACTTTCTCTAACTGAAAACACTTCTTTTAGTTTTAGCTTAAAAAGTACTAAAGCTAAAAAAGTTAAGTCTAGTTCTGAATGTGATCTGCTCACTTTTAACAAGGAAAAGTATGCAAATGCTTAGCATCATAGGAACCTATGCATTGTCAATGGCTGTTCAGCACATAGGATCATATGATGCTATATGCATAGTGCATGAGTTAATAACATCATTTTTTTTCTCTCTTCTTTTTTAAAAAACAGATGTCTATGGGTTAGTACATGTGCTTGAATACAGTATAGACCGGATGTATAAAACACCGGATGTATGAAAGTCTGGATGTATGAAAGGGGCAGGCAGGGTCCCGGTGTCCTGACGCTGTTGGTAAATCATACTCTTTGGTTCTGCGCATGCGTCAAAACCGGAAGTGACGCGTGTATCGCGCCTCGTTCAAAGGTGATGTGCCGCGAGACTAAAGTTAACAAGATGGCGGCAAGTGAGAGGACGAAGACAAAACCGAAAAAAAACGTACTTTCCAATGAACAGTTCAATCAAGAAGTGGACAAGTTTATCTCAGAAGTGTCAGAGGTTCTGCAGCATTTCAGCCACCGAAAGAATGGCACTTCCCCTGCCTGGACAGCTGATACAGGCAGAAAAGTCGCTCGTCGTGCTACCAGATACGCAGAACAAGGTAACATTTGCCTCAGTTCAACTCTTGTTGTATGTTGATGAAAACATGTATGTTTATTTCTATTCTATGAACACATTGCAACTGGAGGGGCCTCTAGAGTGCCTAATTCGCATTGGATATCCATGTTTAAGCTCCAGAGAACACTGAAAATTAACGTTTACCAGGCGCGATGCATAACGATGCGCGATGCTTTTAGGCATCGCCGAACGTACAAAATACGTCACTTCCGGTTTCGGGGCATGCGCAGAACCATGCGCGATGAAATCACCTTCGGCGCTGTGACACCGGCAGAAGCTACTCTTTGTTATTACTCAGAATGTTTTGGTTGTATGAAAATCGGATGTATAAAAATCCGGTTGTATGAAAGCAAACTTCTGGTCCCGAGCAGCACAAATGTGTTGTTGCAAGACCGGTTGTAAGAACACGAAAGTAGACCCAAGTCACCAAAGTGTGGTGAGAGTAATTTCCCTTCCATAGCGACTCGAACTTGCAAAATGGCGGACTCGCACAGCAAAGCGAAAGTTACAGGCAAACGTAGAGTGTTGACATTGTCTGAGCGCCTTAAAATCATAAAGGCAGTAGAGGACAGTCCACACAAATCCCGAACACAGATGGCCATTGATTTAGGTGTCCCCCTGCCAACGCTGTCGAACATCATGAAAGACAAGAACAAATATCTTGCTCAGGCAAGAAGCGGCGACATTGTGACGACGAGAAAGCGGGCACGGAGCTCTCAGCTGCCGTCTGTGGAAAAAGCGCTGCTGGACTGGTTTACGTCATGCAGGTGGGCTTTTCTTATTTTTTCCTTATGAATTTTTATTTGTTGATTGATTTGAAACTGTGTGTTGTTACTGTCTGCGCTCTAAAAGTGGGTAACAGTGTGTCACATTGTGCGTATGAGTGTGCTTATGGAGGTGGGGGCCGGGGGGAGGGGCATCAAGCTATGGGCGTTCAATATCC
>JAWQFJ010000729.1:0-72500 GCA_034096865.1 Theodoxus fluviatilis | reverse complement strand
GAATGCAGAAACTCCACTGTGTTGTTGTGCAGCTTCGCTTGACCCACGGACTAAGGCAAAGCAGTGAGCGACACTCAACCTCGAGTGAAAATTGTACAGGCGACCCAGGCAAGCAGCACGGCTAACACCGCTTGCCATCTGATAGCCGCGCCTCCTGTCTTCCTGACGGGCTGCCATCCTACTAGACCAGCACTACCATGACAGTCCGTGTATTTGAAGCCTGTACTCTCCACTGCAATGCTGTTGGAGATCCACTTTCCACTGTACTCTGTGTCTCAACACATTCAGATCCCACTGCATCCTTCACATCGCTATAGTGGAAACGTGCCCAGACATATTCTAAGCATTTCTAAACCGATGAACACCAACTGCCTACGTCATCGGTCATGACCTTTTCATCAAGGCCCACTCCTGGTACCATCGTCAGGTCGGCCGTTAAACAACAGACGCCAACGTCGATGGTCCGGACCCCTTCAGATCAAGGCCCACTCCTGGTATCATCGTCAGGTCGGCCGTTAAACAAAGACGCCAACGTCGACGGTCCGGACCCCTTCAGAAATCACGAACTCTCCCATATCCAAGAAAGATAAGTTAAACATTTCGTTATACGCTGGCTGGCTAAAAATAAGATAAGTAATTATTTAGAAAATCCGTACACCAATTATAAATTAGTAAACTCAGTTGAATTGAGAAACGTTTTCCTCATTTGTCTCTGTTGTTTTCAGTTCATTCATAACAACAGTGGAGATGAACGTTGTTACAGTACCATGGTATCGTAATCCCCTAGACAAAAATATGAGCCAAACTTAATAAGAGGACTAGTATTGTAACAGGAAGCAGCACAGTGCACCATTTCAAGGGTTAGGGAACAAACACATTTCAAAACTCAACTCAGCATTGTGCTGTCACTGAATGTGTTAAGCATCTGTTAAGCATTAAATGACAAGTTTCAATAAATCAGTCAGGAAGACCTTAACTCAATGACGACGCATCTCATCATATGATGCGGTGAGGTGAGCAACGGTTGACGATGCATCTCATCATATGATGCGGTGCGTATGTAAATTTCTTGTGCGTGTTGTAAGGGGCTCTTAGCCAGTCGAGGTAGTCTAGTTCTCTTATAAGATAGTGAGGAACATTGTAGATCGTCTGTGTCTCTGAATTTGAAGAGGATAAGGCACTGCCAGACTTTGTTTACACATGTGGCAAGGGGCGATTTCAACGCTAAATCACAATGGCGTCGCGGCAGGACGATGAGGATGTTGTTGAAATCGCTATGAAAGAAGCATCAGATGAGAAGGACGATGTGATCCCTTTTTCCGAAGATGAAAAAGATGCAGTTTTAGAGGAGCAGATCATAGGTATAGTGCACGAACTGCTGACAGAAGAAGAGGAATCGGAAACTGATCCGTACACGCTGTCGGCTTAGAGTCGGCCTCACTCCAGTCGAACTAAATACAGGCATGCCAGACGGTACCCATCTTTGTTGCAATACTATATTCAAAATAAAATTAACGAGAGAATGACATTGATCTACAAGGATAGAGGAGACAAAGAGCGTTCTAATGATGGCAACAGTTTTTCCATTGCTTGATTAGTATTTTTTCAGCAATTTCTGTAAAAATGCCCAGAAACATGCGTCTCCAGTCAACACGAGCTAAAAATAGTGCCGTCTTCAATGAGTTAAACAAGTGTTCAGCAAATGTAAACTCCCTTGAAACGTGTTTTATGGCAGTGGCTCATTTTTTGACGACAGGCATGCACTCTTTCTAAATGGCTGTCATCGGCAGGTCACATTTTAGGGAGACCCACCTGGTAGGGGAGAGGGGAGAGGGGGATGCAGATGCCAAGGTCGGTGACAGTGAGTTGCAGGAAGAGGGTAGAGGTGGGGTTGCCGCTCTGGGTCAGGAAGGGCAGCTTGTCTATCAGCTGTCTGGTGGCAGTCAGCACCTGTGTGGGTCAAGGCCAGGGTGCTGATCAACGGGCCACGTAGCATTCAGTAACTACAGTTTGCATTGGTGTTTCATCCACATCGCCTTCTCTAGACATTATGAAAGATGCATTCACTGAAGACCAAGAACTTTACCCTAGGACCATTTCAATCAGCCAGAAGTCTTTGGAGAGTGTTAAAACTATCACTCAAACACACATGCATGCACACACACATACACACACATGCATACACACACACACACACACACACAATCACACTCACATACACACACACACACACACACACACACATGCATGCATGCACACACACACACACAATATCCTTTTTTTATTTTTATGCAAACACATCTGGCATCACATCAGATTCAACTTGCCTGCAGAATAAGTCTATTTGGGTCACCCTGTTCAATGTACCCTTCACTTTATTTGACCACTGCAATGGTTAACTTTATGACTAATGCTGCAGATGTCTACAGTGGTGTTCAATTAAATCAACCTACCTCATTGTTGAGGGCCATTCGCTGCTCCGTCCAGTACTCATAGGCACTCTTGTAGTTCAGCCAAACGAACACAGCTGAAAAAAGATCAAGCTTCATAATGACTTTCAATAAACTAGTAGCAAGGTGGGTGATTCAGTAGGTCCGGTATCTTTTTGATCTTCAACCAGAGGAAAAAGAACAAAAACTGTTAAACTCTTTAATCAGAAAGCTTCCATTCAGATGAAATGTGAAAAAGAAATTGCAGTAAGTGAAGGAGATTTTATTGAGAGCCTAAAAAGATGCAGTACAGAGCATAGAGTAAAATTTGACAAAGGCCAAGGACAAGATTTTTATAGATTTTATTTGTGATCGAGACAGAACGTTCATCTACTCATTGGGACAGTTTATTTTAGCACACTCTTTGAGTCTTCTAGGGAGTTGTTTTATCATAATTATGATGATGATGATGATGATGATGATGATGATGATGATGATGATGATGATGATGATGATGATGATGATGATGATGACAACAATACTCTTTATTGTGTCAACTTTTCAACTGAAATACACTGTGGGGATTTTTGCCCCTGGTTGTCAAAGAGCAGCATCCAGTTTGTGTCTCAGGCTGTCACGTCCAGGTATTGTTCCCTGGTCTCCTGTGTGGAAGTCAAGTTGGCTGCTGACTGTGGCTCGCCACTTGACACAGATC
Source organism: Theodoxus fluviatilis (assembly GCA_034096865.1). NCBI lineage: Eukaryota > Metazoa > Mollusca > Gastropoda > Cycloneritida > Neritidae > Theodoxus > Theodoxus fluviatilis. The sequence goes on along the minus strand of JAWQFJ010000729.1, from coordinate 69,356 downwards.
ACCCCAGCAAGCACTCACCCTTGTCAAAGGCTAGGGGCTGTGCCAGCACAATGGGGCGGGTCAGGTTGATGAGCAGAGCCTCCTGATCCGTGGACACCCATGGAATCATCTCGTCCTGAGGGAGCAAAAAACAACACTGCAGTGCACCCTTTCCCTCACTTAACCCTTACCATGGCAGTCGTGTACTGATATGCCCTACCCTGTCCAGACCAGGCCCACTGAGGCAGTCGTGTACTGATATGCTCTACCCTGTCCAGGCCCACTGAGGCAGTCGTGTACTGATATGCTCTACCCTGTCCAGACCAGGCCCACTGTGGCAGTCGTGTACTGATATGCTCTACCCTGTCCAGGCCCACTGAGGCAGTTGTGTACTGATATGCTCTACCCTGTCCAGACCAGGCCCACTGAGGCAGTCGTGTACTGATATGCTCTACCCTGTCCAGGCCCACTGAGGCAGTTGTGTACTGATATGCTCTACCCTGTCCAGACCAGGCCCACTGAGGCAGTTGTGTACTGATATGCTCTACCCTGTCCAGGCCCACTGAGGCAGTTGTGTACTGATATGCTCTACCCTGTCCAGGCCCACTGAGGCAGTCGTGTACTGATATGCTCTACCCTGTCCAGGCCAGGCCCACTGAGGCAGTTGTGTACTGATATGCTCTACCCTGTCCAGGCCCACTGAGGCAGTTGTGTACTGATATGCTCTACCCTGTCCAGGCCCACTGAGGCAGTTGTGTACTGATATGCTCTACCCTGCCCAGGCCAGGCCCACTGAGGCAGTCATGTACTGATATGCTCTACCCTGTCCAGGCCCACTGAGGCAGTTGTGTACTGATATGCTCTACCCTGTCCAGGCCCACTGAGGCAGTTGTGTACTGATATGCTCTACCCTGTCCAGGCCAGGCCCACTATGGCAGTCGTGTACTGATATGCCCTACCCTGTCCAGGCCAGGCCCATTGAGGCAGTTGTGTACTGATATGCCCTACCCTGCTCAGGTCCACCAAGGCAGGTGTACTGATATGTCCAACCCTGTCCAGGCCCGCCGTGGCAATCATGTACTGATACACACCAGACGCCCCATCTGTTTTCATTGACAAGACACGTAATACACACATAGAGTTTTCAGTGGATGGCTTCTGTGTTTAGATAAATTAATGGGACTGGAGTGGAAGATCACATGAATTCTTCTGAGAGCAAGAGTTTGAGCCAAAATTAGCAGATTGATCAATTAAAAATGCAAAAAATTCTCAAATTTTGTAATTCTATAAATTCATTTAAAAATGTAGTCTGAAATTAGAAAGGTTTGCTTTATCACATTGTGTTTGTGTAAATTAAACAGCTTAGGAGCTATGATAAACAGAAGTGAGGTGGCATGTTTAAAAAAAAGTCTGTTAATTTTCCATTCAGGGCCAGTTAATGCTTTGCTATGACAATATGGTAAGGGTGAACAATTTGCTAGTTAAACTATTAACATTTATCATGTGTGGGTTACCAGAAGTTCAAGTATATTTATACATCTGCAAAAGATGAATAAGAAAAAAAAACCTCTGTGAAAATCCTCACAAGCTCAGAACATTTCTAGACAAAAAAACCAACATGGTGATTCCACCACTTTGGTCACTGCTTACCTGCAGAGCATTTCTGATGCCAATTTTGGTCTTAAAAAATGCCATGGTCTGGAACTCTGGCTCCGCCTCTTCAAACACAGGATTCTGTTTGCCAAGAGAAGTGCATTTGGTATTAGGAATGACACTGACGTGGATGACAGTCTGACTTTCAATATAAGTTCTAAGCTCAGGGACTAATGAATTTCAAAGGTGCCATTTAAGTCTGTGTTGAAGAATAGATCATATTTAAGTGATTCATATTCAGTGTGATGCTAACATGAGAAACTTAATGTTTGAGATTTGCTGTTGCATACATCTGCCCTATTTCACTTGTAGGTATAAACTGAATTGAAAAAAATAAACAGGTGAGATTACATTCTTCTTTGATATTACAGAATCACTTATCTTTTGGTAACTCAGAGGAAACTATCTAGTAGCATTCTTAGTATTTGAATATTTTCTCCAACTTATTCGCAAGTAAAATTTGCCAACAAAAATATAAAGAGTCCTCGCTAAATAATACATGTACCAACAAGAAAAAGAGCACACAAAAAATCAACAACTAGTTGTAGACAGCTCGTGTCACTGTAATGCAAAATCTAATGCAACCTATGCCACATGTATTGTATATTCTTAGATAATCACAGCATTACTTTCCCGTTTTATTGCATGGATAATAGAGAATAAACTTATCAAGTACATTGGCAAAGTTTCCAATTATTAAAAAAAGTTGGTGGATGGAAAGAAAATCAGTCACTGCCTTACTCACCTTCAGCAGCTGACCAAGGGCCACATTTAGGTCAATCTGGGCTCGGATAAACATCTTCTGAATCTGGCTGACAGCTGCAAAGAGCCCATAGATAGTTGTCACCCTTATTATACTCTATACACACACACAGCCTATCTAGAAACAAACAAGCACACACAAAACCAGTGATTTCATTAGAATCCCTGAACACACACACCAACACACACATGCACACACACACACACACACACACACACACACACACACATGCATGTGTACATAAACACACACACACACACACACACACACACACACACACACACACACACACACACATAAAAAAACAACACACACACACACACACACACACACACACACACACGTGTGCACACAGACACATCTGTCTTTACATCAAGGTGCTATACTCAGAAAGATCAAGCAAGAAGGTAATACAACAAAAGAAGGGAGGAGCATATGAGAAACCAGGTGCACACTGGCAGAACTTACGGGGCTCGGAGGTGGGGGGCTGTGCCATCTGCACTCGATTGGAGACCTCCAGCTCTATCTCACCGGTCTCCAGTCGCACAGCACTGGAGGTGGGTGTGGTGGCTGTGATCTGAATGCCCTGTGTGGTTAAACACAAACACTTTGTAATAACACTCTTTGTGAGCATGGGCAAATAGAAAAAAGTATACATCTAGAGTCTTTAGATAATTCTTCATTGCCTACACAGCCTGTTGACATGTGAAAACATGTGTTTTCCCATCATACTGACCAGTAGACAACCAGTGATATTATGACCTTGACCTCGAAAAAAGAATTTGCATAATTCTATACCCACACGTGCCTGCCTGCCTCGTCCAATCTGATTGGTCGAGACACAGAGCTAGGGACGCCGTGAGCAAAGGGAGGTAACTCCCAGTGCGCCGCGTCACCACACGCTCGTGTATAAATACAGCAGGCCAAGGCACGACAGACCTCTTTGACTTTTTCGCTGAGCACTGTGGAGTACTAGTGCTTGGATTACCTCGAGTCTACTTTGTGTGACTTAAGGAGTTTGCAGTTTCCCTTCACTGGAATTGAGGGAAGTTTTCTCTGTTGCCGCTGTTTGCGTCCATGTTAAAAGGACGCTTCGTGTGGCAGTGTGTTAGCCCGGAATTGTTGAGTGCACGCGCTGTGTGGCTGTTGCTTTAGCGTGTGCCGCGTTTCAGTGCGCGCGAGGCTGGCTGGGGTTTTGCTTGCAGTTATGTTTGTGTTGCGTGCGCTTTTCTCGGTGGCTGTTCGCTCGTATTCGAGGACGGTGGCGTGGCTACCGGACTCGTAAAGGGCGGAATGCGCCGCGTACGCTGTTTTGTGTGCTAGGAATGGCGTACACTGGGTGGTGGCGGCGGATATGGAGGTTGAGAGGCGTTCTTGTTCATTACGAACGCGAATGCTCTTCTTGCACTCCTGCTTCGCCTTCCACTCCTCGGTTCGGGAGGTTGCGGCTCTTTGGAACGCTTGTTTGTGCGTTGGGAATGGGCGCTTTGCACTGACGTGCAAGCGCTAGTTCTCGGGTGCGTTTGGCGTGTCGTTGCTCGTCGTACGAGTACAATTGGCTGGTGGTTTCGCTTGTTTGATTGTTTTGAGCTCGCTGTTGTTACGGCGTTGTGCGCCATTCTCGAGCTTCGGGTCTGGCGCCTTGCTGTGAGCGTTAATGGCGGCCTCCTTCACGCTGCGCGTGTTAGTTGGGTGCGCACTTACCGCGTAGGCACAGCGGGGGCATCAAGGTCGGGGGGAGGGAGAAATTCTTGCTTCTTACGAGTGAGTGTTTCTGCTCTCATTCCTTCTCTTGCGTTCACGCGTCGGTCGGTTTTGCGTACTCCCGCGGTTTTTCCTGTGTTGTCAGGTGGCGCTGCAGAGTTTCGGTCTGTGCGTGTGGTTGTTGCTATGCCCACCACGCGGTCTGCTTAGAACGGCGGACTCTGTGGTTGGGCGTTCGCTCTCTCTGCTAGTGTGGTCGGTTGTGTCGGGTCGGTCAGACCGCGAGTGCTGTGTTGTTTTCAGTCCTACACACCGAGTGTCCGGCTGGCCGGATCAGCCTGGTCAGGCTGAGGCCTGCCTGGCCCGGTTTTGTGGTGCCTGTCCAACTTTCTCCAGGGCAGGTGTGTGAGGAGGTCGGCTCGGACTGGAACGTTTCGTGCGTCCGGGGTCGTCCGCGCCCGCGCTCTCGGGGGGTGCTGCGCTACGGCACTCTGACGGCAGGACGTCCCACTCTCCCTCCAGGTCGAGCTCGGACAGGTACGTATGTGGGCTAGGGCGGAGCGTTGACCCCGGCCACTCAGCTAATACTGTTCGACCTGGCTCATGCCGCCCCCCGTCAGGTCGAGCTCGGACAGGTACGTATGGTGTCTGCCACGGCAGAACATTGATCCCGGCCATTCAGCTAACACTGTTGGAGAGGGCGTCGTCTGAGTGTGTCAAGGGCTGCGCCATACTTGGCTCGCTTCTGGCCACCTTGACTCCTTCCATTGCCGTCCGCCACGAGGGAGGCGCTGGCCCTTTTCAGTTACTTCCTTCTCAGGAGGTGGATCAGGAGGCGGTCGGGAGTGTGATCTTCACTTTAGATCATACGTATTCACTCCTGGCGTCTCTGACGCTTCATATGCGCGGTCAGCTGGCGGGGATGGCGAGGGATCGTATGCTCTCGGGAACCGCCTTTCGGGACGCGGAACTTCGGCAGCTGCGCTCTCTGTCCCTGGTGTCGCACTCGATGTTCCCCTCGGACAGGCTCGAGGAATGTGTGCGGCGTATGGTTAACGATGCTAAGGGTCGGGCCGTTTCTTTCGCGTCGCTAACTCGCACGCCTGCCGCTTCAGTCACGGCGGGGTCGAGTTCGCGCAAGCGCCCCAGGCATGCTTCGGCACGTGGGGCGGGTACTTCTTCCGAAGGGCAGGCTCAGGTTGCTCCGACGCCTCAGGTCCCGGGGTGGCAGGCTGGTGGGGGTGGGGGTGCCGGTTCGCTGCCGACACCCCTTCCCGTGGGGGGCGGCCGGGCTCAGGCGCCCCTTCGCTCAGCTCCCTGGGGGCGTGGTTTTGGTTCTCGGGGAGGCGGTCGGGGAAGGGGTTCTTCCCTCTCCGCTCGTCGGCCGGGTTACTTTCGGTAGTGCCCTCCCACTGCCCCCGTCATGGCCTTTGTCTCAGTGTCACCCGCGCAGACGGGGCTATGCTGCGGGTGGTTCGGGGGGGTCACGACTCACACAGGGGGCTGGGGGGCTCTTGGGAGAGGGAGTTGTTAACAGCTCTCCGGTAGGAGCATGCGACTGTCCTGGGGGTCTGTGCCTTATGCCTGTTTTATCCCCGCAGGTTACAGTTCCTTTTCTAGTTGAGTCTTTTTCTGGCGGTGAGCTCGCGGGTGGCTCAGAGGTGGTCGGTGCGGCCCCAGTCGTGAGTACTCGGACTTCACTCGGTGTGGATACGACTGATTGGGTGGCGACGATCGCTCGCGGGTTATCGCAGCGAGGCGTTTCCCGCGAGTCTGTGTCTCTTGCTCTTCGGCATCGCCGGGAGAGTACTACCCGGAATTATAACGCGAAGTGGGCAGTTTGGGTACCTTTTTGTCAGGCTCGTTCTTCCCCAGTTGACCCACTGCGTCCTTCTGCATGCCATTTGGCTGATTTTATTTCCCACTTGTTTCGTTCTCGTTCTCTTTCTTACGCCTCCCTCTGCAATTATCGTTCGGCGGTGACGAATACTATCAAGGCCGCTCGGGGAGTTGACGTTTCCTTCTTGTCAAACGACCCTACTCTCAGGCAGGTGTTGGATGGTATTCGGAATGAGTTTCCCCGTCGTCAGATTTCTCCTCCTCTGTGGGATGTGTTTCTGATTTTGCGGTTTCTTTCTGGTTCGGAGTTCGAACCCATTGATGCTTGTTCATTCAAGCGTCTTACTCAGAAGACTGTCTTCTTGGTGATGCTCGCTTGTGCGCGTCGGATCGGGGAAATCCACGCTCTGAGCGGGTTATCTTCGGATATAGAGTTCACTGGGGGGGACGAATCATGCATTCTGTCTTTTCTGCCAGAGTTTCGTTGTAAGAATCAGGACTCTCTTTCTGACTGTCAGAGCATCGAGATTAAGGGGTTCTCTTCGATTCTCGATCCTGGCGAAACTGACTATGTGAACTGTCCGGTGCGTGCACTCAAATGTTACCTGGCTCGAACTCAGTCCCGTCGTCTTCGGAAACGGAGACTGTTTCTGCCCATTACGCGTAGTCACGCTGAGGTATCTAAGACGTCAATTTCTTGCTGGATACGCGTGTTGATTACGGATGCGTACAAGAATGCGTTGCTTGATCCTCCCGTGGGTGCCGCTCGGACTCATGAACTCCGCAAGGTTGCCACCTCTGTAGCGTTTGCCAAGAATGTCTCCTTGGCTCACCTTATGAGAGCGGCTTTTTGGCGCAGTGACTGTGTGTTCACACGCCATTACCTGCGGGATGTTCAAGTTCGTCGTGTCAACGGCACCTTTGGCATCAACAAGTTGGTTGTTGCGGGTGCGGCTCTTCGTGTTTGAGGGTGAGTAGTTTATTTTTTGGTCAGGAGTTTATGCACAACCCGCCGCCCAGCGTTGGGCAATCATATCACTGGTTGTCTACTGGTCAGTATGATGGGAAAACTTGAAGAAATTTAAAATAATTTCTATGTTTTCCTAACATACTTACCAGTAGACAACTTACTGTCCCACCCACCTCCCCGTTTGTGCATTTGCTGGGTCTCAGCTGTGTCAAAGAGGTCTGTCGTGCCTTGGCCTGCCGTATTTATACACGAGCGTGTGGTGACGCGGTGCACTGGGAGTTATCTCCCTTTGCTCACGGAGTCCCTAGCTCTGTGTCTCGACCAATCAGATTGGGCGAGGCAGGCAGGCACGTGTGGGTATAGAATTATGCTAATTCTTTTTTCGAGGTCAAGGTCATAATATCACTGGTTGTCTACTGGTAAGTATGTTAGGAAAACATAGAAATTATTTTAAATTTCTTCAATTTTTTCTAAATGACCGCTGCTTCAGTACCCAACTTGAAATGCCTGTAACTCCTATTCTAATTAACTCAAACTGTTCATTCTTATATCAAAACAAACAGAAATGAATGCAGAATTCAAAAATATTAAAACCCTATTTTGTCCAAAAATCGACTTAGCACTGGTTTTGTCGTGGCTGGTCACATATAGACTTGAGTTATGAGATTATACATGTTAACTCTTAAGATCCTGTACTGCCCATTACCGCCCACCCTGCTCAATCCTGTACTGCCCATTACCGCCCACCGTGCTCAATCCTGTACTGCCCATTACCGCCCACCCTGCTCAATCCTGTACTGCCCATTACCGCCCACCCTGCTCAATCCTGTACTGTCCATTACCGCCCACCCTGCTCAATCCTGTACTGCCCATTACCGCCCACCCTGCTAAATCCTGTACTGCCCATAGCCGCCCACCCTGCTCAATCCTGTACTGCCCATTACCACCCACCCTGCTCAATCCTGTACTGCCCATTACCGCCCACCCTGCTCAATCCTGTACTGCCCATAGCCACCCACCCTGCTCAATCCTGTACTGCCCATAGCCGCCCACCCTGCTCAATCCTGTACTGCCCATTACCGCCCACCCTGCTCAATCCTGTACTGCCCATTACCGCCCACCCTGCTCAATCCTGTACTGCCCATTACCGCCCACCCTGCTCAATCCTGTACTGCCCATAGCCGCCCACCCTGCTCAATCCTGTACTGCCCATAGCCGCCCACCCTGCTCAATCCAGTACTGCCCATTACCGCCCACCCTGCTCAATCCTGTTTGGCCCATAGCCGCCCACCCTGCTCAAATCCTGTACTGCCCATAGCCGCCCACCCTGCTCAATCCTGTACTGCCCATTACCGCCCACCCTGCTCAATCCAGTACTGCCCATTACCGCCCACCCTGCTCAATCCTGTACTGCCCATAGCGGCCCACCCTGCTCATTCCAGTACCGCCCATTACCGCCCACCCTGCTCAATCATGTACTGCCCATAGCGGCCCACCCTGCTCAATCCTATACTGCCCATAGCGGCCCACCCTGCTCAATCCAGTACCGCCCATTACCGCCCACCCTGCTCAATCCTGTACTGCCCATAGCGGCCCACCCTGCTCAATCCTATATTGCCCATAGCGGCCCACCCTGCTCAATCCAGTACCGCCCATTACTGCCCACCCTGCTCAATCCTGTACTGGCCATAGCGGCCCACCCTGCTCAATCCTGTACTGTCCATAGCCGCCCACCCTGCTCAATCCTGTTCTGCCCATAGCGGCCCACCCTGCTCAATCCTGTACTGGCCATAGCGGCCCACCCTGCTCAATCCTGTACTGCCCATAGTCGCCCACCCTGCTCAAATCCTGTACTGCCCATAGCCGCCCACCCTGCTCAATCCTGTACTGCCCATTACCGCCAACCCTGCTCAATCCAGTACTGCCCATTACCGCCCACCCTGCTCAATCCTATACTGCCCTTAGCAGCCCACCCTGCTCATTCCAGTACCACCCATTACCGCCCACCCTGCTCAATCATGTACTGCCCATAGCGGCCCACCCTGCTCAATCCTGTTCTGCCCATAGCGGCCCACCCTGCTCAATCCTGTACTGCCCATAGCCGCCCACCCTGCTCAATCCTGTTCTGCCCATAGCGGCCCACCCTGCTCAAATCCTGTACTGCCCATTACCGCCCACCCTGCTCAATCCTGTACTGCCCATAGCGGCCCACCCTGCTCAATCCTATACTGCCCATAGCGGCCCACCCTGCTCAATCCTGTACCGCCCATTACCGCCCACCCTGCTCAATCCTGTACTGCCCATAGCGGCCCACCCTGCTCAATCCTGTACTGCCCATAGCGGCCCAACCTGCTCAATCCAGTACCGCCCATTACCGCCCACCCTGCTCAATCCTGTACTGCCCATTACCGCCCACCCTGCTCAATCCTGTACTGCCCATAGCGGCCCACCCTGCTCAATCCTGTACTGCCCATAGCCGCCCACCCTGCTCAATCCTGTACTGCCCATTACCGCCCACCCTGCTCAATCCTGTTTGGCCCATAGCCGCCCACCCTGCTCAAATCCTGTACTGCCCATAGCCGCCCACCCTGCTCAATCCTGTACTGCCCATTACCGCCCACCCTGCTCAATCCAGTACTGCCCATTACCGCCCACCCTGCTCAATCCTGTACTGCCCATAGCCGCCCACCCTGCTCAATCCTGTACTGCCCATTACCGCCCACCCTGCTCAATCCAGTACTGCCCATTACCGCCCACCCTGCTCAATCCTGTACTGCCCATAGCGGCACACCCCACGTAACTATTACTTGACTGATTTTTTCTACAAATTGTATAATCCTTACATGACTGGTGAATGAAAAATGTGAATGACTTACAGGATCTTAAGAGTTAACTAAAATATTATTTCAATTTTGGTTTGTATGTTTTTTTACAAGAGTAAATTGTTTACTGAAAAATATTTTTTGAAAGTACATTTGAAATGTGAATATAAGTGTTTAATGTTTGTTGTGTCCTGTCAGAATCTGTATGTTGATGCTTTTTGTTGCCTTATGTTTATGTGCAGTTATGTAAGCGTGTTGTGCATGTGATTATATGTACGTGTGTTGTATGTGTGTTGCATTTGTTAATTTACATTGTGCATGTGCAAGCTTTCTTGAACATGTCTATGTGTGTACATGAACTTAAAAAAAGATATGTGTAAGTTTGTGTTTGTATACAAGTATAGTGTATTTAGATGTGTATAGAAATATTTGACACATAAGTTTTAACCTTATGCAGTGCAAGTGTATATGTGGTGTGTGTGTGTGTGTGTATGTGTGTGTTTGTGTGTGTGCAAATTCATGTGTAGACAGAAGTTTCTACAGTATGTGATAATGCATAGCTGCATTTGAGTGCATGCATGGGTGATTGGTGAAATGTGTTGCTTCCATTACCTCATTCCACATGGCTGTGTTCTCTTTTGCAGGCTTTGCGGCTACCCTCCTTTCTACAGCAACCACGGGGCTGCCATCTCCCCTGGCATGAAGAAGCGGATACGCAACGGCCAGTATGAATTCCCCAACCCTGAGTGGAGCAGAGTGTCCAATGAAGGTCAGTGCCACTTGTGCTCTCTGTGAGGGCAGGCCAGGTTGAAGGCGTTGGGAATACAGCTGAAATTCTTACTCTGTCTTGGACAGTTTGCCAGATCTGGTGCAGAAAATGTTAATACAGATATGTCTGAGAGTTCTCAGTCAATCACCAGTCTTGAAATGGATTGTTTTTCTTGTGTGACTGCCTGATATAATTCATGCAGTCACAGCATGTTAAGGAATCCTGTAGCCGAGTCACATTTTGCATGAAGGACACATGCTGACATGCAAGTGCGCACATGCGCGGGTGCACGCACACACACATACACACACACACACATACACACATTCATACACACACATACATACACGCACATACACACATACACACACATGTATACACACACATACACACACACACATACATACACACACACACACACACATACATACACACACACATACATACACACACACATACATACATACACACACACACAGAGTTAAAGTAACATCACCAAAAATAAGGTCAATAGGTCGGCCTGAACTTTTTTTTTTTCTGCACAGAAGAGATCAGATTGAATATTAACCAATCTTTGACAGGATTTTTAAAAATAACTTAAATAGTTTATTCCTGGAGTGCTCTTGGGACAGGGACGATAGGACAGCATGCATGTCATTGTTTACTTTAAAAAAAAATGATAAAGTAAGTTTAGGGTCGGCAGAAAAAAAGGGTCAGTAGGGTTACCATAACAACCACTTTTTGTTGTTGTTACCTAATAGTCTAAAATAAATGCCTCTGATCAGGTGACCTTATGTTAAAATGAAAGTAGGATTAAAAAAAAAATTGGGGTCTTGCTTGCAAATTGAAGTTATACTTTGGTCCTGTCTGTTTCCTTTCCTTGTGTAATAAGAACATTTTAAATTGACCCTGCTGGTATCACCACCATCTTCCAATGGGTAAATCAGTCCAATTTTCCCCTTCCAGCCAAGGAGCTGATCCGAGGCCTTCTGAAGACAGACCCAGACAACCGGTTGACCATCATGGAGGTCATGCACAACGAGTGGGTGGCTGTAAGTATCTCTTGTTAGTTGTGTCTTGCTGTCCTTCCCCCTGGCAGTCTTCGCTGTAACTGGCTTCCCTGCCAGGAGTGAACCGAGTGAAGCCGAGTTATTTTCATTGAGATTAGACCCAAGCATTGCAAGTTAGATCCTGAAACTGCACTCAGTCCTTTAAAGGCACCTGAAATAAGTTGGATTTGGAAATCATGAAAATGGGATGACTTTTGTCATTACATGATATTCAAAACAACGCATTGTTTGGAAAATTGGGGCATTAAATACTTGAAAAACAACCCCCAAAAGATATTTCTCTTTTAAAGGTCCACTTTGTGTCACTGGGATACTTTTTCCCCGAAATGTGCCTAGTTAATATCCTCATCAGGCTTCATTAGTATTGTGGTTGTAGCATTAAGTACTGAGTGGGCCAGCATTTGCTGCATACAATAATGTCATCAACAGAGCCACTGTCTGTATTTATGTTGTCAAGAGTGTGGAGAAACTTTTTTGGGGTTCATAAAGGCATGCAGTGTGTCATCAAACAGAGCCACTATCAGTATTTATGTTGTCAGGAGGTTGTAGAAACATTTCTGTTGTTGAAGGAATGCTGTGAGAATCAACCCTTCCTCTTGTGGGGCTTTACTTTATGAGAGTGCCTGCATTTTCAGCAACACCCCAAGGTGCCCCAGACACCGCTGATGTCAGCTCAGGTGTTGAAAGAGGAGAACTCCATGTGGATGGAGGTACAGGTAGGTTGTGTTTGAATCTCTTCTACCCGCTCTGTGGGGGTATAAAAAATGCTAGTGGTTTATTGATGTTGTAGTTTTTATTTCCTAGACTGTGTGGGTTTACCCAGTCACTTGAGGTCCCCGTCATCAGTTGGAACCTGTGGCTGCTGGGCATAATTTTAAGTGTGGTTTGTTCACTTTAACCCTTGCCCTGGTAGTCACAGCATTTACTGCGAGTTTGAGACTGGATATTTCTTTGTTAATTTGTGAGTGATTCTGATATACAGTCTTTTCTATATTTTGTTGGATAATTAGAAGGTCATATGCAAAAGTGAAAGATAGGTAAGTGTGTCATCCTTTAAATTTAGCACTTACAGACCAGACAGTCTCAATTATGATGCCAGGGTAAAGGTTAATGTGGGATCTTATGTTAATTTTGCAGCATTGATATTTATTATGACATTTGATTAAGTGCTAGTTTTATTGGAGGAAAAAAAGAAATGGTAGTGATACCATTTGGACTTTTAAGAGTATTTGCATCATTGCCAGTGTTTTTGATCAGATGTACAGAGATAAAATCTTGGAAATTATAAACATTTTCACAGATAAAAATATAAGTGTATATTCGGGTTCTGGACGGACTTTCATGCAAAATGCAATAATGACTCATGCAAAAAGCATGCCCGTTCATAGTAACCATAGTAACCATAGTAACCATAGTAACCATCATCTCTCTGCACCATCTAATGTTTCACCGTCAAGTTTCATCCTTCTGTTCCTCTGCTTTGTGGTGTTGGCTTGAAGGCTGGAAGCCCATTTTGAAGCACAAGAGGAACTGACACACACTAAAGTACATGCTCTGACACACACTAAAGTACATGCTCTTTACAAACACGATTTAGGAGAAATCATCATTGTCTTTCCAACTCCATTTACCCTCCTCGCTATCATGGCAAAAGCGTCTACATGCATTATTTAACTTCTTCTGTTAGGAAGACATCCACTGTATTATCTAGATTCAGTCAGCAAGAAACTGGATTCAGTCCGCAAGGAATCCCCTGTACTATCTAGATTGTCAGCAAGAAATCCACTTTACAATCAAGATTCAGTCAGCCAAAAATCCATTGTACAATCTAGATTCAGTCAGCAAGAAATCCACTATCCGATCTAGATTTACTCAGCAAGAAATCCATTGTGCAATCAAGATTCAATCAGCAAGAAATCCACTATTTGATCTAGATTTACTCAGCAAGAAATCCACTGTGCAATCAAGATTCAGTCAGCAAGAAATCCACTATTCCATCTAGATTCAGTCAGCAAGAAATCCACTATTCAATCTATATTTAGTCAGCAAGAAATCCACTGTGCAATGAAGATTCAATCAGCAAGAAATCCACTATTCAATCTAGATTCAGTCAGCAAGAAATCCACTATTCAGTCTAGATTTAGTCAGCAAGAAATCCACTGTGCAATCAAGATTCAATCAGCAAGAAATCCACTATTCAATCTAGATTCAGTCAGCAAGAAATCCACTATTCCATCTAGATTCAATCAGCAAGAAATCCACTATTCAATCTAGATTCAGTCAGCAAGAAATCCACTATTCAATCCAGATTCAGTCAGCAAAAAATCCACTATTCAATCTAGATTTACTCAGCAAGAAATCCACTGTGCAATCAAGATTCAATCAGCAAGAAATCCACTATTCAATCTAGATTCAGTCAGCAAGAAATCCACTATTCCATCTAAATTCAATCAGCAAGAAATCCACTATTCAATCTAGATTCAGTCAGCAAGAAATCCACTATTCAATCCAGATTCAGTCAGCATAAATCCACTATTCCATCTAGATTCAGTCAGCAAGAAATCCACTATTCGATCTAGATTTACTCAGCAAGAAATCCACTGTGCAATCAAGATTCAATCAGCAAGAAATCCACTATTCAATCTAGATTCAGTCAGCAAGAAATCCACTATTCAGTCTAGATTTAGTCAGCAAGAAATCCACTGTGCAATCAAGATTCAATCAGCAAGAAATCCACTATTCAATCTAGATTCAATCAGCAAAAAATCCACTATTCAATCTAGATTCAGTCAGCAAGAAATCCACTATTCAGTCTAGATTTAGTCAGCAAGAAATCCACTGTGCAATCAAGATTCAATCAGCAAGAAATCCACTATTCAATCTAGATTCAGTCAGCAAGAAATCCACTATTCCATCTAGATTCAATCAGCAAGAAATCCACTATTCAGTCTAGATTCAGTCAGCAAGAAAGCCACTGTACAATCCAGATTCAGTCAGCATAGATCCACTATACAATCTAGATTCAGTCAGCAAGAAATCCACTGTGCAATCTAGATTCAGTCAGCAAGAAATTCAGTATACAATCTAGATTCAGTCAGCAAGAAATCCACTATTCAGTCTAGATTCAGTCAGCAAGAAATCCACTGTGTGTTTTAAGAAATGTTATGTATGCAGTAGATTCATCTGAACATAAATAAAAGTGCATCTTTTCACTATTAACGTTTTTCACTTTAAAAGTGCTCATAGGGAAGATTGGACAACATGCAGTTTGTAGTTTACCCCCTTTTCTTTCCTTTTATTTCCATGATAGAAAGAATAGGGTTGGCATGAACAAAATAGGGTCCGTAGGGTTTCCGTAACCACAACTTTTTTTGGTGTGCCTTATCTGTCTATTCCCAGCAGGATTTCAGCATTATTGGGAACTTGAGGTTCCATCAATCGCTGTCGTGGTCATCCTATTTCATTCTCATTTTCTGCTGTCTACTCCCCCTGAGGGTTGGGTTTCAGAATGGACCCACAGCAACTCCCCATGTTATTCATAAAAAGCAAATAACTTGGAAAATTGATCCATGGTTCGTCCTAGTCTAACAACTCTTGTTATATATGTGGCCAATGGCCTTACAATGATTGATAGGCTGTAAAACTCCATTCATTCATTCATTCTTTCATTCCATTCATTCTTTCATTCATTCATTCATTCATACAGTAATACATACATTCATTCATTCATTCATTCATTCATTCATTCATTCATTCATTCTTTCTTTCTTTCTCTCTCCACAGGATGAGATGACCAATGCCCTGGCCACCATGCGCGTGGACTATGACCAGGCCATCAACATGAAGAGCCTGAATGACTCCAACAACCCCATCCTCAAGAAGCGCCGCAAGAACCAGGTGCCAGCGCCCATCCCAGAGGCTTCCGTCGAGGTGCCCATGCTGCAGTGACTGCAGGAGGAGGAGGTGGAATGGCAGGCAGGGGGCTGTGGAGACGGTCTGTGCTGGGCCCTTCTCAACAGCACAGCTTCTATGGCCGCCCCATGCTGTCTGTGTCACTCTCTTGACTGGCACTCCGTGTCATTCCTCTACTTCAAGTCCTGACCCTACTGCATTTGTGGTCTTGTTGTTGTTGTTGGCGATGTTATTGTTTTTGCCCCCATTCTGTCAAAAAGAAAGAAAGAAAGAAGGAAAAAAATGATATGGAAAACTTGGTTACATTGAAAATGGCTTGGGGATTTTTTAAATCTGGGATATAGAATATTTCAGCTTTGTCATGGCTTCAATATTGATGTAGACCATTGACAGTACAACCCAGCTTGTTGAGAAGAAGTATGACCATTGAGATAATTGGGTGTTATATGGATGCTTGTGTTTCCTCCTTTTTTTCCTTTTTTGGGGGGTTGTGTGTTTTTTTCTGGGGGTTTTTTCCTTGTTGCAACAACAACCGTGATGACTGTGTTGTTTTGATTGAGCAGATGTGATGGAAGAAAGATGGAGCAGAAACTATCCAGCAGTTTTGATGCAAGTTGAACAGTGTGCTTTCTCTGGGGCATTTTTCTACACCTTGCATTTGGGAGTTGTTTTGGGTAAGACTCAATCACTTTCACACTAATCCATCTTAGATGCTCTGGACAAGAATGCTAGGAAGAGTAGAGGACAGGCAGAACTGAGACCTGTGATTCAACATGTCCTAGCTTGTTGAGTTTCTCTAGAGGGGATGATTCCAAAACTGTTGTACTCGTCATCAGCGACCAGATTAGTGGATTGCAGGCCCCCTGTGTGGCCATAAGTAAATTTTCACCCTGCATCTACCTCTCTCCATCATTCCACCTGTACCACATTGACAATGTCATGAAAATCAGAGTGTGGTTGGTAATAGAACTCGTCTGTTGGGCAGTCTCAGCCTCAGCCAGCTCACTTTCATGATGTAGAGTAGCAGTCTATCACACAGTCTGAACTCCACATGCATTTCATAACAGAAAACTTGTTTTTTCCATCAAGCAACATTGGTGAATTTAGTTTTGTCATTGATTTGGTCATAAGAGTTGTACTTGTATACTTCAAGGGCATGCAGGTATTGCAACGTATAGCAAGTTTAATCTTGAGCAAGCATGAACACTTTGGTAAATGAGCTTGGGGAGTTATGGGGAAAATAATGGAAGCACAATCAGGAAATGAACATGGGGGGGAAATGAGAGGAAGAAATTTAAAGAGGCAAATGAACATGGAAAGTGATTTTTTGGGGTGCTGGGGGACTGGTAATGAACTGCAAAAAATATGGAAAGTGGGAAAGTAGGGGAGGGGAAAGGGAAGTGATCTTTGAGGATGTCGGTGCCACCACTCACAGCAGTGATTCACTGAAGACTGTAGCAGATTGAATGCCTTATTTGGCAATCACCTGCAATTAGGACAAGGAGATTCAGAATGAAGCTGTGCAAGGCATGGCTGTCAAAATCAAAATCATTCATCTCTTGGTGGGGGTGGGGGGGAATGATTCAAATTGGGCGTTTGAAACGAGCTATGCGACCTCCTCAGATGGAGACAATAAGGCCATATTGTTTACCCTTTATTGTGTGCCTATTGTGATAGTGTACTCCACTAACAGTGCATTTGCCACATACCTTCACAGCTATTTACAGCAATTGGAATTTGTGTGTGCAACCAATCAGTCCTCGGTATGAGTATGAGGCCTTACATAGCCTACCAAGGCTGATAGGCCATAAAATACTATCCACCTGTCCATCCTCCTCTGTATCAAGCTTGATCCATGCAATCATTTTACTTTGAAGTAGTGAATATTGGTATTCACTTTTCTCTTGATAACATGTACGAAGGCGTACAAATTCCACTGATTCATGTAACATACACACACACACACACACACACACACACACACACACACACACACACACACTCACACACACACCCTCCCTTAAAAAAAATTTAAACTCTTGATATTTAACTAAAGATATTTGTTAAGGTTTATGTTATGAACCAGCAGGACAGCAGGACAAACTTTTGTCATGTTTTATATACATTGCTTGACCAGAGCAGAATATTTGAGAAATCTGTTTTACTGGAAATATGTGATTTTAAAAACTAAGTCTCCATATGCAATATTTGTTGATTAGAAATCAGAAGTGATATTGCCAAGCAGATACTCTCAACCATGAAGGTTTTGGTGAGAAAAAGAGAGCTGCTTGGCAACAGTTTTAATTGTTGTTATTGAACCCTTTTATAAAGCTGGTGTGAGAAACAGGTTCACTACCGTATATTATTTGTCACCCTGTGAATTGCCATTATCACGTGGTAGATGAATATTGAGGCATAGGAAGCCTATACTGCATCATGTATGTTGCTGCCTTCACCATAGAAGTAGTGAGAATAATACCATCTTATTATTGTTGTTCTTTTGATGCTTTTATTTCTCTCTCTTTCTTTCTCTTGCTCTCTTTCTCCTTTTTTCTCCTTCTTCTTTTTGGGGACATTAAGATTGCAATGTCTGAAGAAATCAGTTCTTGAGGAACTGCCATCAGTTGTATCTTCGTCTACAAAGATGGTGAAAACTAAAGTTGTTATAAACATGTATACATACATGTACATTGTCACTGTTCCTGTCGTTGTGCACTCAATGAGTGTAGTGTAGTGTGGTGTGGTGTGATGTGGATTGTGGTGTGTGTCCCATGCTGTGAAAGAGCTCCAGCCTTGACTCAGGCTGCAGACCCCTGGATCAGGCTCATTCAGCGTCGCTGAGACTAGTGAATATAGTCTCAGCAACAGGTTGGTCACGTGATAGCCTAAATTCTTCCATAACATGCATACCACCGTTCTGAACAGCCACGCTGAATGCCATATCACATCCTGAGTGTATTCCTCCGCTTGTTGTGATACACTCCATACTGGCAGCCATTTTTCGGTCAGTTCATTTTCTAAACATCGATTTCCCATGAATGTAAAACTTGTGTGCGGTAAAATTCGAATCACAAGAGTGTAATATTGTGAACTCTACTAATTATAAGGACTTTGAATACAACAGCAATATTTATACTTCATTGAGCGAGTTCGGAGGGTCAGAGTCGATCTCTGGTTGTGAATTCTTGTCAGCAAACCGTTAGATGACAACTAAAGACGCTTCAGCGTTTGTGTGAACAGTGATTACACGTACCTTGTCAGCAAACCGTCAGATGTCAATTCAACACTGTCTAGTCTCGCTGGATAAGCAGTGAATCAGAAAATGGCTTTAACTTCAGCTCCAAAGAAAAGAAAAAGAACAGAAATGACACCCAAAGACAAAGTGGACTTGCTTGATCGCTACCGAGAGCTAAATTCTAAAAGTTTGAGGGAGGGTGCTGACATTTTGGGTGTGTCGGCATCATTTCTGTGCCAGACACTGAAAAAAGAAGATGAACTTAGGGCTGATATCGCAGAGGGCTCCAGTCAAGGCCAAAGGAAGCGTCGGCGCTGCGGGAAGGATAAAGAGACAGAAGATGGCTTAAAGCGGTGGTTCGACTCTATCCAAGCGCGCAACACACCTGTAAACGGCCCAATCCTGTGTCAGAAGGCGGAACAGATTGCTTCCCAGCTTGGTCGCTCCGAATTCAAAGCTACAAATGGGTGGTTTAACAGGTGGAAGAAACGCAACGGCTTGGTGAAGCGGGAAGTGCCGGTTAATAAAAACGCCGCTTATTAAAAACACTTTTGTTCGGTCCCAATGTGTTTTTAATAAGCGGCGACTACTGTATATACACAATCGCACGTGCGCAAGGCAGTTTACAACCTTATAGACACGTTCGCGCTAAAAGTAGTTCTCAAATGATTTCCTGAAAATCTCATAGATTAGTTTTATTAGAACACCAAATTTGTGTTTATCTATCGGGATAAATAATTGGAGTGAAATAGAATCGCCTCTTTTTACTCTCAATGGTCTTCTGATCATGTTGAATTTTGATTGGTAGAATCATTGGAATGTGGATTCGAAGTCACGTGACCAACCTGTGTCAGAGATAGTATTACATCTCTGTGTTCAGAATGGATCAGGCTGGGATAGTTGCATTCCAAAAGCTGACAGATGGCACATGCTCCCGCAGCATAGCAAGGGAGCATGGAACCAGCCTCTACATCATTATATGACCTGCGTGAGAGTGTGGACGTGTTGGAAGCAGAATTACCATCAGTCACCATCACAGTACGGATTATGCCTTAGCATAAGTAGCTTGGCAGGTTTTGTGAAAGGAAATGTGAAATGTTTGGCTTCAACTGCTTGCTAAAGTGGTTCAGCTGTCTGCCTATATAGTTAAGGCATTTTAGGAAGAACTTAAAAAGAAAAGCAAGTGCAAAGCAGAAATTGTCATCAGCACCATCTCACATGTTTAATGTGGCACATATAGGTATCATAGCTGGAGATCATGCACTGTTTACAACTTGGATACTTCAAGATCCCAGGTGCTAGCACCATGAAACTCTGATCTTGTTCTGATCTCTAGCATTCATGTTTCTTTTACTTTGTTAACATCTCAACTTTTGAGCACTGTAAGAACATAATGGGATCACCCTTAGGATGCAACACACGTATGTATGCAAATTGTGAGCATATCATTAACTAGTTGTTGACAAAGTTAACCTCTGCCATTGCCACCATGGCAAATGCTGAAAGAGATGGATTCTAGTTGCTGAGACTCCTGTATGGGTTTGTTGTCCATAGGAAGAATTGTGTAGCAATGTGTGCCATTTTAGACACCCCAGCAAAGGATGGATTAACAAACAACAAACAACAAACAAACAACAACTGGGGTTGGGGAGGGGTGGGGTGGGGTGCTGTATGTAAGGATACTTGCATCATGTTTGATGTCCATCCCATCAGAGTTCACATTAAAGTTCCACACTTGAGCTTTAAACCATCAGTGTGTTGGATTCATGATGCTTGAGTGGAAATGTTGTACATATGTGTATGAAGTCCCCAATCATATGCAAATAAGTAGCCTCACTGGTCTTCTTATTAAATGGATGCGATCCAGTCACTAAATTAGATCTTTGTAGATCCTATTCAAGTTCTCACTGACTTGTTTTAACCAGCCAATTTTGAAGTATACATTTTGATTCCTGCATTTGTTGGATAGTGTACAGTGTTGTTCCTGTTGTCGTGTCTGTAGTGCTCCTGTGAGAATGATTTTTGGTTTTTATCCTTTTCATCCTCTTCTCTTGTATTGCATGAGGCTATAGAAAGCCTTAAAAACATTTGTATTCCCTATACCTCCTGTATTTTGAATGAGTTCTCATAGTTATGTACTCCACCGTTATTGACTCTCGGAAATATGTTCCTATGTCTATTAGCTTATCTACTCTTATTTCGAAAGAACAGATGAACTTCTCTGAGAAAGATAGTGTCTTATATTGTGACAAGACTTGTACATATGTGCAATGTGTTCATGTAAATGTGTTTGATCATGTTTGCATCTGTACGTTGCTGTCATTCATTGTGTAAACTGGGCACTGCAAACCCTCTCAAAAGGGAACTGGCAATTGAGCCATTGTAATTGTACAAGATGATGATAGGTAGAGACTTGGGGAAGTTTGTCACTTTGGACTAGACATGATTCCAGTGTGTGTACTTGTAGATTTTTGCCCGGCATAAACTATACATTATTTTTCACAGAGATGTTGACTTGTTTTTTGTTTTTTTTGCTGTCATCTGAAGAAATAACCACTGGATAAGTTTGCTTATACATGTACCAAGGACTACTACTAGTAGTAGTCCTTGACATGTACACACAAGTGCAAATGTGTGGGGCACAAACATGCACACACATACACATGCGCACACAGAGGATGTGGCATAGCCAGCCATGCAATGTATATGGAGAGTGACCCAGATTGCTCTGGTTCATTTTGCACAAGAGGTTTACAGGGGAAAATGGGTCAGAGTGCCCTGGGTGCTCACCTTGTACAACACGAGGCAGGAGGTCAGCGGGCCCAACTTGACCAGGCGTTTAGAGAACAGTCATGATAAAACTCCCGACATAGAGGTGAAAGCTAAAAGTAACAGTGGCTTTTATATTACTTGGACTGTACACTTTGACCCCCAGGTCATCAGGATACTTTTATCATTAATCCAGCGCTATCAACTCCCTGGGGAGCATATAACCAGGCTGCACAACTCCCTGGGGAGCTTATAACCAGGCTGCACAACTCCTTGGGGAGCATATAACCAGGATGCACAACTCCCTGGGGAGCATATAACCAGGCTGCACAACTCCTTGGGGAGCATATAACCAGGCTGCACAACTCCTTGGGGAGCATATAACCAGGCTGCACAACTCCCTGGGGAGCATATAACCAGGCTGCACAACTCCTTGGGGAGCATATAACCAGGCTGCACAACTCCCTGGGGAGCATATAACCAGGCTGCACAACTCCCTGGGGAGCATATAACCAGGCTGCACAACTCCCTGGGGAGCATATAACCAGGCTGCACAACTCCCTGGGGAGCATATAACTAGGCTACAAATTAACACACCAAAGCTATTTTTCCAAAATGTTCTAGCTTAACCCACACAGGTACCCTTGGTGCTCCTAGGTGGGGAGGAGCTATGTGAGTGAAGCACGTTGCTCAAGGACACAACTTGGGGGATCTGTGCAGCCTTGAGTGATGGCACCCACAATCTGCATGGGGCGTGAGGTCAAACGTGCTGTCCACGTGGCCACGGAGACTCACATCCCAGATGTCATAATGGGCACCTTGCCGTGGTGACCTTGGGTGAAAGTCACATGAAAAAGAGTACCGTTTTTAATGGATGAAAATAAACATTAAAAACATACAAGCTTGCATAGGTCACATAAACACACATCTGCACGCCATAGTGTGCCAAGAACTACGCAACAAACTCGATTTGTCTGATAGTGGAAAGAATTTAAATGTATTTGGATGCTGGTCTCACCTGACTGGCTGCCAAGCACATCAACCCATCGCTATGTGTGAGAATCATGATTAACTGAATTTGAAAAAGATGGGAAAAGGAGAGAGAGAGAAAAGGTAAAAATAATTACCTTCCTGCTACTTACATACGTTTTAAAAACATATTTGCAGTAGTCAGAGGGGAGGAAACCCCTCAAAAACAATGGGCATGGGTCATCAGAGGCATTGCACATGCAAGATGCCTGTTTCAAAGACTTGAGAGGAGTTGAACAGTTTCAACCTGAAGTTGATGAGTTTATTTAATAATGCACATAACTTATCCAATGAAAAATTATGTTCCCCCAGTTCTGCATGATTTTCCACCAAACCCGCATAGGAACCTCCCTTCTAACAAAGCAAGTTATCTCCCCTGACATTGCGACTGCACAAATGGGTTATCTCCCCTGATAATATGAGCGGTGCAAATGTGGGTTGTCTCCTTCAGCAATTCATGCAGTCGACATGCCCAAGTCAGTAAGTGCTTGGGCCCATTGCATAGATGCTAGGAAAGCTACTCTCTGGCTAGGAATGCTACTCTCTTGCTAGGAAAGCTACTCTCTGGCTAGGAATGCTACTCTCTTGCTAGGAATACACTGGTGTAAACATGAAGTAAACAGATACGGAGGCTAACAAATGTTGACATCGGCTCGTTTTCTGCAAGATCCTAGCTTACCTCATGTCTTTGCAACATGCCCCTTGATTCAAATCTCTCGTTATTGTATGTATGTATGTATGTATGTTCTTATAAAACACAAAACTTCATGCCATACAGGCTTGCTTGGTTCTCCAAAATGAGAATATCTGACATATTAACCTTTAGAGCGCCGCTGTCGACTTGAGTCGACACAGCGTACATTCCCCAGACGTCCGCTGTCGACACAGGTCGACAAGCGATAGTGACGTGCTCTGTTGACTTGCCTAACGCTCCCTTCGAGTAATGCTGTTCTAAAAATATCACAGTCATGTGCAGTGATCACGTGGCAACGAGATCCGCCATTTTGATTTTCGAATGGGCACGTTGCGAATTTTCAGTGAATTTTTTTCATGAAGTTTGTCTTCGCCATTTGTGAACGAGACTTTTTTCTTAGCCAGTATGGCGACTGACGAAGAAATTGAAGCGCTTGTGGAGTTATTTTTCGATTCTGACTCTCAGAATATGAATTCGAAGGCTTTACTGACATTGATGTGATGGGAGAGAGAGCAAGCACGTGCTTCGAGTTCGACCGATCGATGTGTCGTGGTCTGTAGATCGACAGGAGCTGAGGAGGAGCGGAGGCTTGATTCAGATGAAAATTACTCGGCTGACTTCCCTAGCGAAAGTAACTGTAGGATTTTTTGTTTTGTTTTACACTAAAACATTTTCAGATGTATTTCCAAGTAATCAAAAGCTGTTGTATTCTTGAATCAATAGAGCAGTGTAGGAAAACACAGTGCTTCTACCGATGGCGATGTGTTGTGGTCTGTAGATCGAGTCCTGAGCGGATACTTGATTCAGATGAAAATTACTCGGCTGACTTCCCTAGCGTAAGTAATTGTAGGATTTTTTGTTTTGTTTTAGTTTTATCCTAAAACATTTTCAGATGTATCTCCATTACTTGGAGACTCTATCTATGCACTTTTGCATTTTCATCAAAACCTGTTGTATTCTTGAATACATAGAGCAGTGTAGGAAAACACAGTAAATTTGTTTTTTTGTTGTTGTCTGTGTTCCAATATTTTTTAGCAGCTGAAAAAACATTTTATGGTATTTTCATTAATTGCACCGTGTAGGCCATCCATTTTTCTACTCACCCTCCAAAAATCTACTTCAAAGCTTGAATAGGTAATAAATGATGATTTTTTAAGTAAACGTGGTGTCGAATTTGACCACACACACACAAATTTGTGGTTCTGGGGTAAAGCAATGACGAAAATTAGCGGCGCTCTAAAGGTTAAGAAATGCATCTTCAGTTCCTTCTTCTAGTTAGGTGAGAAGACTTCCTCTGTGGTTCTGAACTCCCATTCCAAGACATTGGACCCACAAACGAGAATGACCGAAGGCTGAAGCCATTTAGCCATTTCTTTGGAACTGATAGGTTTTGGGAGGAGGATCATACTTTCCTTGCTGGTGTGCACTCCTCCGATGTCACTCCCAAATACTTGCATTAACCTTACTTTGCCTAAGAACTGCATGGCAATGTCGCTACAAATTCACATTCACATATTCTTGACAGGAATCACAACCAAGCAAATATTGTTGTTCAAAACAAAATAATTTATTTCTAAGTCAACACATGCATTTCACAGTAGACGTCATTAGGAGCAGCAGTAATCAATTAAATTTTGTGTACAACAATAACCTGTGTGTACCAAGATGAAAGATGTTCTGAGCTCAGAGGGAATTAAATGCAGAGCCTGAAGTTGCTTCTATTTTATTTATAAACGCCCCGAGTCGTACCCTAAGAAAGCAGGATCACAAAATCCCCATCATCAATGACAGACCTGTGTATGACAAAAGCTGTATTTGCTAGTTCTTACCTCGCACAGATGTGGTCTGAAGAATAGTGAAAACACACCACTACCAGTATCAATATATCCTCAAGGCTTTGCCTCAAAGCAGATGTGGTCTGAAGAATAGTGAAAACATACCACTACCAGTATCAATATATCCTCAAGGCTTTGCCTCAAAGCGGATGTGCAATGAACAAGAAGACAAAAGGTCGAGGCAAAGTATTTTTTAATTTTCGAAGCATTTGGATCTATTGCATTAATTAACAAGGACAGAACGAACGTTACACCAAACATCTACTGTCTTCAAAGAGTCACATGTAAAGCAAAGAGAGAACTTTTAAACAGCAAACAGCTTTGAAGAAATCACCTTTGTGGTAACAAATAATAAAATGGATAACTTTTCACACCTAGCACAGTACAATTCACTGTGTCTTCAAAAGTAAACCAAGTACTGTGAAGATTTTGTTATCTATTTCAACAATACATGTGTAGTTCAGTTGTCTTTAGCACAGTCAGCACAGTGTATACTTGTGTATAACAAGGGGTGAGAATGTACAATGTTGATAAATTCACCATCTCGCATTCTAAAGTTTTTTAACAGAAAAAAAACAAAAGCAAAAAAACTGACAAACAAACAAACAAGAAAACCATCAGGAGGACACCTCTTCTTCTTCTTCATCACAAAACCACTCAATACCCCACTCAGCTCATGTATCAAGTGGTCACTTGCACTGACCCATGACAAAGTCTTGTAAGTCTCAAACACACAAATGTACATGAAACAACAAGCTCACGCTCATTCCTCCCACTCAAAATCACTCACTCACACATCACTAAGCCAGACCCAGAGGAGAACTCCAAAAGAATCTATTCAACTGTGAACAATGGCAAAATAAACTCATGGTCTGTCTCCCATGCAGTGACTTCAGCTCAGGGCATAGAGAGAGAAGCTTTTCGAAGCATGGGTCTTTGTGTGGATGAGGGTCGCTGATGAAAGCCTAGGGGAGCATACATGTCATAGCTCCTCTCGCCTGGAAGCAGCTTCGGGAGCATACTTAGGGAGCAGCTCCATGATCTTGCGGATGAAGTCTGACTTCTCAGCGCAGCCTTTGCAGGCATCATCTTCCCCCCAGTCCGTCAGGATCTTCTTCAGGTCCCGCACCTTCAGCTTGTGGAAGTCCACTGTGGTGAAGTCAACCTGCTTGTCTGTGAGAGAAAGAGAGCGGAAACTTGATGAGATGTTTTACATGGATTGGAAAGAGGGGTCAAAGAAAGGGAATTGTTCTTGAGGATTTTGAGTCTTGTAATTAAAAAAGTCAACACCCTTCTCATACATGAGATGCAGACAATTCAAACTGAGTGATGAGAAACATGATGTGAGTCTGTCAAGATGTGTGTACATGTGTATGTTTTGCAAGGCCCAAAAGCCCCTAATGATTAAGGGGCTTGGAGCTCTAAATTGATATAAAATTTCACATGATGTACATACATCATTATGGACAAACATTGCAATGAATGAATGCTTGAGTGAATGGATGGATGGATGGATGGATGAATGAATGGAACAACACACACACACACGCACGTATGCGCACACACACACACACACACACACTGAACATTTTTTTTCTGATCAAAACAGTTTCTGAAAGATTTAGACAAGGGCCCGTATTCACAACGGCGATTTATCGGCGATTTATTTTAACTCCGATTTATCTCTAAACTCAGACGATTCCAACTGCCTGGTCCGCTCTCCCTTGGCTGGAAACCAGTATATATAGCAAAGCGCAACCTAGAATCCTCTGACGAGCGTACCTTATCTAACCGATCAAGATAACGCGGGGCTAGGGGATAAATCGAGTGTTAAAAAGATAAATCGCCGTTGTGAATACGGGCCAAGTAAACATTTTTCTGAATTAAAATATCGAAGGCCAGTCATACAGTAGCTGGTTGTGATGTCAGTCTAGTCTAGTATGCACTGTTCCCCATGACCCTCATCCACACAGAGCAAACGGCAACAGAGTGGTAGTCACTAATGTTTCTGTGGTAAGTAACATCAGGTGTTACTCCAGGAATCACATAGAGAGCACTCAGAGAGCAAAAATTCTCTTCCATGGTCTGTATAATTCAGGCAGCTTGTTCTGCTAGCCAGGCCCAACGCTACTAAGTTTAGCTCATTTTAGCCGCTGCTAGCGGTCTCATACGCTGGCAGCATGAACAGTTTGAGGTCATTAACTTCGTAACGTGTGATAAAATATCTCTTTATGAATCTCTTTATCAATCCAATTCCAAAACAGAAACCATCAACCTCCAAAATTTAACAGATTGTTCTTTGAGTGAAACTCTTATCTTCCACCAAAATTTAATTTCATCAGAATCTTTTTTGAACATTTGACTTGAGTTATATTGCTGAATAACGAACCAACCAAGCGACCAAAGAGCATAACCTCCATTAAAAAAATTCCGGTCAACAAAGAACCATTTACAACCAGAGAGCACTTCGTGAGCACAAACTTCCTCCAAGGAAGCCACCCACCATTTATCTTCCATGGCCTGTATAGTTACTTAAGGCAGGATGCTTTGCTTGCCAGATCTGATGCTAGGAAGTTTATTTTATTTTAGCGGTTAAAAGCTATCTATGAGTGCAAAACGTATCAGAACATATGTGATAAAGTCATCAATAGTTTGCCATCATCAGCTTCGTGATGAGTGATACAATTTCTCCTTAATGCGTGTAATTCTTAAACTAGATAACAGATAACCTCCAAAATTAAAAAAAAATGGTTCCTTGGCTTAAACCCTGACCTTGCACCAAATTTCAGAAGAATCTCTTGTGAACTTTTGGAGTTAATTTGCTGAATAACTAATGACCTGAGGGGCAGAGGTCACGAAACAGTATTCCACTCTGATTTCTTCCAAAAGGCAATACTGCTTATATGTTAGACAAGTTGGAAGGGAAGGGAAGGGAAGTTTCTTAAATACAATTACTTTTTGTTTTTCTTTTGTCTACATGTCATAGATATTGAGCCAAGGCAGTCATAAAGAGAGGCAGGTGCACTGTAGATGTCCACCAAGTGTACTCCTTCACACACACACAGAATGACATGCACAGATGTGATTGTGGCACAGGGTTGCAGCAGGTATGGAATTGTCAACATATTTAAATGCATCCAGATTCCTACCATTCCAGGGACAGAACCACCGCACTGCGTCTCATATATCCTCAATCCCCAAAGCGTGCTTGCATATCTCCGCCAGTTGAAATCCTGTCTTTTGACAGTCAGAAATTGGGAAGTACGCTTTGGGGTTTGAAAATGTGCGAGCACACAGCAAGAACGCTTCCTTACCATATTTGAGCTCACAGATCTGGACATCCCTTTTCTTGAGTTCCTCACAGATCTTCTCTATGGGCTTGCTGTAGCTGAGGGGCTTTGCCATCTCTCCCACAATCTTGGTGGCTGAGGTTTCCATGCCACCCAGGTAGTAGCACTGTGAAGGACAAGACAGGTTGTCGGTAATTAAGGCAAAGGTATTGGTTTTCCAGTGACTTTTATCTAAGTCATGTTATTCAAGCTGATTGATCAGCATGCAAAGTTAGTCATTCTTTTTTTTTGTTATCAGTATCACTTATCCTATGCAACATCCAATCAGTGAGTTCTTGTAATAAATCTAGCTCCCAAACCAGGCACCGCCTGCTTTCTAGTTTTACACACACACACACACACACACACACACAAACACACACACACACAGACACACACACACACACACACACATACACACACACACACACACACACACACACACGCGCGCGCGCGCACACACACACACACACACAGACACACACACACACACAATATTTGTGCGTGAGAAACAAGGCTAAAGTGGGCAAAACAGATTTTTTAATGCAAACATGGTGAAAACTCATCGGTGCACTGCCTTGCATAACTGCTTTCCTGAATTACTGCATTACTGTAAAAATACAAAAACCAACAGATTTCCTCTGTGAGCATGCCAATTCTATAATTCATTATTACTATTTCTTTTAGGTACATGTACATATTTAATTATATTGTGGTTAAAATGCCTCATTTTGTTGATTTCCTGACTTTGGGATTGTTTTCTCATGCAGAATCACACATACACACTTGCCCTTTCCACTCCCTGCCTACATGTCCTGGTCTCTAGACTGGTGAACATCCTTGGTTGTGAGGTATGTGACCAACATTACTTAGTGCTACTACTGAACAAAGACAGCACAGAGTAGTTTCCCCTGTAAATCCAGCCTGCTTAGATTTGCATATATGGATGATCCAGATTATTGTGGCCAGCATCCTCCTTCCAAGCTTCAGCAGCTGCCAGTCTCTAAGTCAGATCCAAGCACAGATGTTTGGCTTCAATCTGTCCTTTTCAGATGTGACCCAAGTAATAGTTCTCTCATCTTGATGATTGATCTCTGATCATGACAGAATAAATGTGGACCCAAAATAAACAAGAAGGGCAAAGCCCATACGACTCACATGCTTGACCTTGACCTTTATATGACCTTGACCTTCAGGTGACCTTCAAGGTCAAGGTCAAACAACTAAACCTACCAATGACATCATACACAAAGAAATGCTTTACACATTTTTCCTACCAAAATACATGTGACCTTGACCCAAGGTCAAGGTCATCCAAGGTCATGCAACACAAATCTGTTAATTCAAGACATAGGAAGCACAATGGTGCTTATTGGCACTTTCTACCATGAGATATAGTCACTTTTAGTGGTTCACTACCCCATTTTGGTCACATTTCATAAGGGTCAAAGTGACCTTGACCTTGATGATATGTGACCAAATGTGTCTCATGATGAAAGTATAACATGTGCCCCACATAATTATTAAGTTTGAAACAGTTATCTTCCATAGTTCAGGGTCAAGGTCACTTCAAAATATGTATACAATCCAACTTTGAAGAGCTCCTGTGACCTTGACCTTGAAGCAAGGTCAACCAAACTGGTATCAAAAGATAGGGCTTGCTTTGACCTATATACCACTTGTAGCTAAGGTCGCCATTCTCAATAACGTGGGAGAAAATTGGGAAAATGTGAAAAATGACTGTTTTTGAGACCACATTTATGGCTCCTGTGACCTTGACCTTGAAGCAAGGTCAAGTCACTATGTATGTTTTTTGAGGCCTTGTCATCATACACCATCATGCCACATTTGGTGTTGATAGACTTAATAGTCTCCGAGAAAAATCCAACGTTTAAGTTTTTTACGGACGCCCGGACGCCCGGACGGACGCCCGGACGGACGGACGACACGGCTCAGTACATAGACTCACTTTTGCTTCGCATGTGAGTCAAAAAATAGATGCAAGGGCCCGTATTCACAACGGCGATTTATCGGCGATTTATTTTAACTCCGATTTATCTCTAAACTCAGATGATTCCAACTGTCTGTTCCGCTCTCCCTTGGCTGGAAACCAGTATATATAGCAAAGCGCAACCTAGGATCCTCTGACGAGCGTACCGTATCTAACCAATCAAGATAACACGGGGCTAGGGGATAAATCGAGTGTTAAAAAGATAAATCGCCGTTGTGAATACGGGCCCAGGCAATGGATTAAATGATCTACCTCTCACACACATGAATTTAAATTGATATAACCACAACACAGATTCATCAGACATGGGACAAGGGAATTGTGAAAAATACTGAAACTGAAGGCGCGAAGCGCCGAAGCGACGGCGCAAAGCGCCAAGGAAGCTAGGGGGGTCCGGGGGCATGCTCCCCCGGAAAATTTTGTTAATAGGGGAAGCCAAATGGTGCAATCTGATGCAATCTGAGCAGGAAAATTAACTTTCTAAGCTGTTCACTGAAACAGCTACAGTACCAAAAAAGTAAAATTTTTTAAGTACTCACCCAAAATCACATGTCTGTTTTAGATTGATCTCTGCCATCAATAGTTGTGTGTTGGGTGTGCAAATACCAAAAAATTGTACATAGAAAAATCTGTTCATTTTGTGACTGTTTATTCTTCATTACATTGATACTCTGGGAAGTTTGCTGAAGAAATCCCTCAGGTCACCACTGGAAACCTGCCTTTTCTTTGCTGGGGCCGGCACCACATTAGCTTCACTCACGGGCACAGATGACGATCTTTTGTTGATGGGGGTCTGCACCACCTTCATGGCGGAAGAAGAGGCCACCTTGGGAATACAAAACCCTGGAGACACACCATTAGCAGTGACTGGAGGTACAGTTTCCCGTCTCGAAGCACTGACCACAGCTGATGTGGAGGGCTGCAGCTTATTTTTAGAAGAAGAGGCTACCTTGCGGCTCCATGATTTCCGAGCAAAAGCAATGTGGGATGGTCTACGACTTCGGCCATCAACTGGAACCGTAGCATGATGAGGTACAACACGGGTTGATCTCCAGGGAGTTCCAGTGGCTGCCGAATCTTTGGGTCCACAGACGGCGTTGTTCGATGCAAATCCAATTTCAGTGCGTGTTTGTTGGTGGTGAGATGCTTTACCAACGCAGACTTTCCATTTGTCCCGTAATTGATGATTCCTTTCTCGCACCACTTGCAAATGGCTTCTCCAGGCACGTCGATTTTTGCGATGGAATCGCCGATCAACTGGGATCTCTCCTTGCCCTTGTATTTCACTACAACTCTCTCCGACAGCCATTGCGCTTTCCATTTGTTTTTCACACTGTCAACCTTGTCGATGTTCGCGGACTCAACACTTTCATTTTCCGTCAACACTCGATAGGAGTAAATCGCCATTTTGACTGCTTCGACTTCACAACTGCACAAGCGCTCGGAGAATCCGAAAACGAGTATTTTCAGCTTCGGCAAAGATCGGCAATGATCATGACCAATCAAAACGAGCGCAAAGTTTGGATAAATGACGTCGCAGTACTTCGTGAAACATGACGGAACGACCCGACAACCGAACTTGCGAAGGCGCCAAAGTTCACCCCACCCCCCCCCCCCCCCCCCCCCCCCAATTTTCTCTTCGGATTTGCGTCGATCTCAGAAATGACCCATTGACTTAAAAAAAATACGGAAATCAGTATAAATACGGATCAGTCCCATGTCTGATTCATGACTAGCCTGAGATTGAAAAATGAATAATACAAGTTATTTAAATAAATAAAAACTCCTAGCTTACTCAGTTCATAAATAATACCAGCTTGCACACGAAAGCACTTCTCTGAGAGATCTGCAGTTGATCAACAGGATACTTACAAATCGCTCATCTTTGCCTTTGACGCCCTTGCAGAACTTCCTGAAGGACTTCTCGATCTTCACTGCATCTCCTTTCTGGTCATCCTTCAGGGTCTCCTGGAATCTGTTCAACACTTTGATGCACACTGAAATGAAAAAAGAAGAAGAAAAAGTGGTAACGGTGCCACAAACAGGAACATGGATGTGATGTCATTTAGTAGGGATGGTGTGGTGTGGTGTGAATGGGGGTGTGGGGGGTGGAGAGGGGGGAGGTGGAGAGAGAGGGGGGGGGGAGGTGGAGAGAGGGTGTGTGTGTGTGGAGAGAGGGGGGGGGGGGGGAGGTGGAGAGAGAGGGGGGGGGGAGAGAGAGAGAGAGGGGGGGGGGGGGAGGTGGAGAGAGAGAGAGAGGGGGGGGGGGGGGAGGAGAAGAGAAGGGGGAGAGGAAGCTGAGAAATAGCTACATCATGAAGATGAATTCATCCAAGAAAATGTGTTGCTCTCTATATATGGCAGAATATCACTGCCCAGGTCTGAGCTTTCTCTGTGTGTGTGTATGTCTGTGTGTGTGTGTGCATGTGTGTGTGTACATGTGTGTGTGTGTGTGTATGTGTGTGTGTATGTGTGTGAGTGTGTGTTTACAAGTGTGTGTGTGTGTGTGTGTGTGTGTGTATGTGTGTGTGCACATGCGTGTGTGTGTGTGTCTCTGTGTGTGCGCGCGCGTGCGTGTGGTGTGTGTGTGTGTGTGAGTGTGCGTGTGCGTGTGTGCATGTTATATCTCTGCTAGTCTCTTCCACGGTGAAGTGTGAATGTTTCTTGAAGGAAAAGTTGGGTGTAAATTCCATTCTAAGGAATTTACCTGGATTCATGCATGTGCATGATAATAATTCACTGATGACTATAACATCCTGCCAAGTACTATCATTACATGTAATGCAAAACTGCGGCATTCATTCAACAAATTAGCCTCTTAGTAATAGTTCATTCCATTAAAATGACCTTTTTTTAAGAACAAAAGAGAGCAAGAAAGGAGCAGTCAAATTATACAGGAATTTTCTGGTGCCTTGAAAGAGAAAATTGCCATTTTTTATTAAGAGAATGATTGTGATACAAATATAAAATATTTCCTATGCAGTGGTTGGATAGTACAACATGATGGATTAAAATTATAGCCAATGGCCACAACTGAGGACATTTCAGAGGTTCTGGTAAAACATGTTTCTGTCACAATAAATGTTTATGCTCAACTGTGTGTATTGCCATTAAAGCATGTGCACATGCCTTCATGTGCACATGTATCTGTTTCCACGCATATCGTTTTACAAGTGTATGTTTGTACACATGCATTTGTACATGTGTATGTACAAGCCTTGTAGGCCTACATGTGTATATGTGTATGTGTGTGTGTATATATGTGTGTGTGTGTGTGAGAGAGAGAGAGAGAGAGAGAGAGAGCGAGAGAGAGAACGAACGAACGAACGAACAAACTTTATTTTACAAGGGTAGTGAATTACGCAGTAGTGCCTTTCTTACATTCTGCCCTTGAGGCAAAATATTCAAATGTGGTAAGAGAGAGAGAGTGAGAGAGAGAGAGAGAGAGAGAGGAGAGAGAGTAGAAGAGAGAGTAAGAGACAGAGGGAGATAGGAGAGAGAGGGAGATAGGAGAGAGAGAGAGAGAACGAACGAACAAACTTTATTTTACAAGGGTAGTGAATTACGCAGTAGTGCCTTCTTACTTCTGCCCTGAGGCAAAATATTCAAATTGTGGTAAGAGAGAGAGAGAGAGAGAGGACGAGAGAAGCGAGAGAGAGAGAGAGAGGAGAGAGAAGAGAAGAGAGAGAGAGGAGAGAGAAGAGATTTGAGATTTGCATATCTTTATTTCTAGGGCGATGGACCCAAAACAATATTACAGATTTACAAGCACATTCTGGAATGGACAGTAAATTTGAGTGATTAGTGATTTACATGATGGTAGAAGGAAATAACCATACTTTAATATCTTTCCTCTCTGGAACACAGGACATCAGGTAAGGGTTGTTGGGAAGGGGTTGGGGGTTTTGGGAACACGAGCTGTTGGGAGCTTTTCCTTGTCACATAGGCCTACTATAGATACACTAGCAGTTATTTATGGAAAGATTAACCGGGGGGGGGGTGAGGGGGGGGGGGGGGGGGGGGGGTGGGGGGGGGGGGGGGGGGGGGGGGGGGTGGGGGGGGGGGGGGGGGGGTGGGGGGGGGGGGGGGGGGGGGGGGGGGGGGGGGGGGGGGGTGGGGGGGGGGGGGGGGGGGGGGGGGGGTGGGGGTGGGGGGGGGGGGGGGGGGGGGGGGGGGGGGGGGGGGGGGGGGGGGGGGGGGGGGGGGGGGGGGGGGGGGGGCATTGAGAGAGAGAGAGAGAGAGGGGGGGGGGGGGGGGGGGGGGGGGGGGGGGGGGGGGGGGGGGGGAGGGGCTGGGGAAAGGGGAGGAAGGGAGAGAAGAATTAGAGGTATAGAAGAGGGTGGGGAGTAAGAGGGTGGGGTGGAGTGTGGAGAGGAGAGGGGGGGGGGGAGAAGGGAGGGAGGGAGGGAGGGAAGAGGAGGATTTGAGGCGAGGAGGGAGAGAGAGGGAAGAGAGAGAGAGGGAGAGAGGGCGAGAGAGAGATGAGAGACGATCCCGAGAGGAGACGACTGAGCGAGAGAGAGAGAGAGAGAGAGAGAGATCAGAGAGAGAGAGAGAGAGAGAGAGAGAGAGAATTACCTACCTTCGCAATCATCACCCCTCAAGGCAGCGTATGCCTGCGTGAGACACGTCATCAAAATCAGGAGATTGACAACAGCTCCAAAGGACACATTTCCAAAGCTGAACGACTTCATCGTGATGTTACCGAGTACTGATGACAAGCTTGCCGGTGTGATTGAATTGGAGAAAGTCGACGATCTTTCCTGTGAATTTGTAAACGCTGTAATATGGACACTTTGTCCCGGCAATCTGCACACTTCGAGACGATTATGATCACCTAACAGCCACGCCTTCACTGTCAGGAAGCTATAACGTACAAATCCTAACCACATGCAGAATCAACGTGGTGTTTGGCTTGCCTATACAGTTGGCGAAAGATGATTGGTTAAAACTTACCCGGCGGAAGTGATCCTCTCGCGTGTAGCGGAAGTACAGGAAAACAAGTGAGACAAGATGGCGGCTTTCGGTGTTCATTTCGGCACGTGCTCAGCTTGCCTGGCCGTTTACAAAGTACGTTTTGATATGAATCGAGGAACAGCTCTGCCTCATTCTTTCTTACAAACACATACATTGCCATAACTTGTTCATCTGAAAAAAGCATCCTTTTTAGAAACGGTCACTGTTCGTTATGTGGCGGGCTCATACTGTCATAGTCATAGAAAGACGATTATTACAATCTTTGGTCATAGTCGCATCGTTGTCGAGATCGTTTCTTTATGAATCATGGAATGCGGAATGTCTGAACTGCCTTCGTGAACGATGGTTCATTCAGCCAAATTATGGTTTATAATTGCCTGGGAAATCTCATAGGAAAAGTTACGTATCAATACTTATTACAGTTCAAGAACGAACTACTTACAGCGAACAGAACGATATTGCGCATGCATGATGCACATTTTGTCGATTTGATCACTGCTTCATGTGTAACAGTTAAATACTTTGTAGAAATTTTCCCGCATCACCACTACTACCAAAAACACCTCGTCTTCATTCTCCTTGCCCCTCTTCTCTTCGTCCTCCTCTTCCTCTTCTACCCCCTTCTGTCGTCGTCGTTCTCGTTCCTTCTCCTCTTCGTGCTCCGCGTATTCGTCTCATCGTTTATTCTCAACATTCTCATTCCAAGCCATCTCCACTCTCTCCACCTGTCCATCGCCTGTTTATCAGTTAAAGTTGTTTATCTTTTCCTCTGTCAATGCATCCATCCAATGATCTATCCATGCATCCATCCATCCATCCATCCATCAATCCATCCATCCATCCATCCATCCATCCATCCATCCATCCATCCATCCATCCATCCATCCATCCAATCCATCCATCCAATCCATCCATCCAATCCATCCATCCTCTTCCTTTGCTGTCCCCCACCCTACCTATCCATTCTCCAGTCATGTATCCGAATATCCACTCACTCGATCTATCCTGGCATAAGAATTTCAACAAATTGTGTTCGTTTGCCTCTGTTTATAAACAAGGGAAAATGTGCTCTTGTTCTTGGGTCTCCATATGACTAGGTTAAGTGTTGAAACAGACAAAATCAGTAATATAGAATAGTATCATCATATTGACATATAATGTTTAGAATGGAGCTGTTCATGTATCATGATAGGATATTTATAGTCATTTCATGAGAATGTCTTTCTTTCTGAATGATCAATAATCACACTCATGCCTGCACAAACATGAATACACTCACTGAGGCAAAAAAATGTGAACAGGCATGAGGAACAAGGCTAAAGTACAAAAAATGGTTTTCAAGAAAATGTTGAGAAAAGTTAGTCACAAATACATTAATCCTGATAATTACATCCCCATAAAAAGTCATGATATCCTCTTCAACATGCTAATATTTCTGGAATATGCATGCATGACTAAATAATATCATGGTTGAAAGAATTCATTTAGTCATTTTCCATACTTTACCTTTGTTTTCTCATGCACAAATATGCAGATGCACTCAGACACTGTGTTAGAAGGATTGCATCATAGTTTATGTTGTAGATGAATCATGCCAGCTGATGTAAGTGATTATGCCTGTCTTGCAGGATGGCCAGACGAACGTTGTCGCCAATGACCTTGGTGATCGAGTCACACCTTGTGTAGTCTCCTTCACAGACCATGACATGGTGAGACACCTTGCTGTTGTCAGCAGTTCTAGTAACTGCAGCAAGTTTCAATTGTAGTGTGCAATGGTTCAGTGTTATGACTTCAAAGCAGCAGAAATAATTGGTATGAAAAGAATCAACAGTATACTTTTGGTGAGCGTAGTTTTAGTTTCAATGCCCCCTCTGTCTGGAACTCGCTGCCGGCTGGCCTGCGTGATGCACCCACTTTATCTATTTTTAAGTCGCAGCTGGAGACTCACATGTTTCGACTGGCTTTGGCTTGATCGTATGTGTTGTATTTATTCTTAGGTCTGTAAGTTGTATTATGAGTTGTATTATGTGGGTAAGCTTGTTGATGAATGTCTGCATGTGAATGTGGTTATGTCAGTGCATTGAGTTGTACAGAAGTGCGCTATATAAATGCTATTCATTATTATTATTATTTTACTTGTTGGAGTGTCTTGCAGAAGTAACATGGTTGTGATAAGACTACTAATGACTGCATGTACTCATGTTGTTGTTTTCTTTATAATGTGGCTGAAAACGAATTTCACATGAACCAAAAGAAACAGAAGCCTCTGGAGCTATTTGAGCAGCAGCAGTAGCAGCAGCAGCAGCCACAGTAGCAGACGCAGCAAGAGCCAGAGCACCAGTGGCAAAAGAAGCAGATGATGCAGCAGTAGCAACAGCTGTAAGAGCAACAGTATCACAGACACTACCTATCACAGTAGCACCAACACTACATGATCACAGTAGCACCAACACTACATGATCACAGTAGCACCAACACTACATGATCACAGTAGCACCAACACTACATGATCACAGTAGCACCAACACTACAT
Source organism: Theodoxus fluviatilis (assembly GCA_034096865.1). Classification (NCBI taxonomy): domain Eukaryota; kingdom Metazoa; phylum Mollusca; class Gastropoda; order Cycloneritida; family Neritidae; genus Theodoxus; species Theodoxus fluviatilis. Next base: position 31,462 of record JAWQFJ010000729.1, on the reverse strand, counting down.
GATCACAGTAGCACCAACACAACATGATCACAGTAGCACCAAAACTACATGATCACAGTAGCACCAACACTACAAGATCACAGTTTCACCAACACAACATGATCACAGTAGCACCAAAACTACATGATCACAGTAGCACCAACACTACATGATCACAGTAGCACCAACACTACATGATCACAGTAGCACCAACACTACATGATCACAGTAGCACCAACACTACATGATCACAGAAGCACCAACACTACATGATTACAGTAGCACCAACACTACATAATCACAGTTTCACCAACACCACATAATCGCTATCAACAATAACCCCTGAAACTCCCAACCCCCATTGAACCGGAAAAAAAGAAGGAGGAGGAAGAAGAAAAAGAAACGCAGGAGAAGCAAAATACAAGCAAACAAACAAAGACCACCATCACCACCACTCTTTAAATAGTTTAATTAAAGAGTTGACAACAGCTACAGCAGCAAACCACCTGACAGATTGTAAGACGATTTTCATAGGAAAGTCACAGGTGTAGAATGAGCCCTTGTAGTCTATGGTAGAAAGATTGCATATTGTAGTTTTTGTTCAATGCTCAGTTTGACCATGAAAACTTTGCAGTCAGTGGGAGCGGCAGCCAAGCAAGGGATCATCCGCAATGCACCCAACACCATCACCCACGTCAAGCAGGTGCTTGGTCTGCCCTTCAAACACCCTGAAGTCGAGAGCTACAAGGAATCGCATCCTGTTAAGGTGAGCAGAGTGGTACACCTTGTTGCTAGGAGGAGCAGGATCAGCAGCTACAATGGCAGCAGGAGATGGAGGAGCAGGAGGAGGGGAATGCAGAGAAGGAGAATGAATATTTTGACTTATTTTGTTCCCATCCACCTCTTTCTCTTTTTTCTTTCACTCCCTTCCTCTTTCCTGCCCTTATTTCCTTTTTTCTTTCTTTCCTCTTTCCTTTCTTATTTTCTTCCTCTCTTTCCCTCCTTTTCTCTCGTTTTTCTTCTTTCCTTGCTTCCATTCCTGCCATTATTTTGCCCCTGCTTGCTTTCTTGTCATCTTGAATAAATAATCTTCTTCTTCTTCTTCTTCTTCTTCTTCTTCTTCTTCTTCTTCTTCTTCTTCTTCTTCTTCTTCTTCTTCTTCTTCTTCTTCTTCTTCTTCTTCTTCTTCTTCTTCTTCTCCTTCATCATCATCATCATCATCATCGTCTGTCGTTGTCACCATCATCATGGTCACAACTTCATCACTGTCATTGCTGCCTTTGTTGTTGTTAGTTCTTCTTATTGTTGTTGTTCATTTCTTGCTAAAGCTTTGTTGCCTGCCTTGCCCTGTCAGCCTGACAGTGACATTGCTGAGCTTTGTCCTGTCCTCAGGTGCTGGGTGAGCAGGACAGGCCAGTCTTTGAGGTGACCTTCAAGGACAAGAAGTGCAAGTTCAGCCCCAACCAGGTTGCTGTCTCCATCTACCAGAAGATGCTCGGTCAGTCTCTCCACCCTTGCTTTGCTCTCACTCTGACGTTTATTGGATGCTTTTATCAGAAGATGTTAAGTTGGAAAAGTCAGATGATGCATGATGTCACATACTGGCCATTCTCCACCCCATGCCATCATTCCCAAACTGCCCCTCATTGCCAGCTATGTATAAGAGCCCCTCCCTTTCTCCTTTCCTCCCTCCCTCCCTCCCCTCCCCTCCCCTCCCCTCCCCTCCCCTCCCCTCCCTCCCTCCCCTCCTCCCCTCCCCTTCCTCCCCTCCCCTCCCTCCCCTCCCTCCCTCCCCTCCCCTCCCCTCCCCTCCCCGTCTCTCTCTCCCTCCCTCTCTCTCTCTCTCTCTCTCTCTCTCTCTCTCTCTCTCCCTCTCTCTCTCTCTCTCTCTCTCTCTCTCTGACGGCTTTCGTCGATTTTAAGAAGGCCTTTGATTCGGTGGACAGGGAAGCATTGTGGGAGGTACTGAGAATGCATGGGATGAGAGGTAGGATGCTGAAAATGATTCAGGGCATGTATTCTTCAGTTTGGTATTGTGTAAGATGCAATGGACAATGTACTGATCGGTTTGAGTGCAAACGGGGCCTGAAACAGGGTTGCAAAACCAGTCCGATTATTTTTTCTCTACTGATCACGTATGTGGCTAAGATGGTGATTCAAAACGGCAAACATGGTGTTCAGCTGATACCCGATTTTGCAGCTGTATACTTACTCTTGTTCGCTGACGACATTGTACTTATCGCGGACACCCCCATAGGTCTGCAGAATCAGCTCAGTGTGCTAGTGGAAGAAGCAAGCAAGCTTGGTTTGGTTGTAAATTCTGATAAAACAAAGGTTTTAGTGTTTCGAAATGGTGGGTTTCTTGCCGAACATGAAAAATGGGTATTAGATGGGAAGAGGTTGGAGGTCGTGAATTAATACAAATATCTAGGAGCGAAATTCTCAACATGATTGTCATATAAAACTTTACAACAAGACCTGGTTGAGAGGGCAAAAGCGGGCTTGCTTCAGGTCATCAGGTGTGTAAAAAAATTGGGTGATGTTTCGCTGAACGTCTTCTTTAAACTTTTTGATGCGCAAATATCTCCTATCCTTATGTACTTTCAGAATTGTGGGGCCTCTATGACTGTTCAAATGTGGAAATCATTCACTTACAGGCCTTGAAACGTTTTTACACTTGGGTTATTCTCTGAAGTTGTGTGCCATGTGTGGGTCCCCATTTGAAAACATAATATACTTTACATTTTCCATATTTTGCTAAGAATTGACGTTGTTTGTAATACAAAATGATGAAAAAGATAATCTGAGAGCTTTTTGTGTTGATTTATTCATTGCTTTGTTTGTAATTAAATAAAATGTGTGCAATAATGTTCGAAAATGGCGGCTGCGTTTGTGACATCGCTTGACGTATTTATATCAAGAGGCTGGATGCAGTGTATTTTAAACGTGTAAACAACTTCTAAAAAGTTGAAACAAGTGTATGATGGATATAGTTTAAATTTCAATTGATACTTTTACCTAAAGTTTATTTGTATGTAAGATATACGACAATACCCTTGTTCCATCAGCGACGTAACATTCGTTTCCACCTAGTGATCCAGTGTTTGAAATTATTTTCCCTCCCAATCAAGTTCAAGCGTTGACTCTACGTTCCACAGTCAACTACGCACTGAAATATTATTGCGCACTAACTAAATTTAGAACCATAATTATGCGGTTAAGCTGTGGATTTTGTGACTAAAGATTAGGGGTAAATTTCGTTTCCAGTTTGAGATGTTACGTCGGTAGTCATTAATGGGAAGATTTTACTATAATGGGTTCTAATATTTGGCACTATTTTTATTGCTTTCAACTGCGGGCTTCGGCGGAAGGATAAGTACGTTAACTGTCCCATCTTCCACGTGGTTGTGAAGTTTTAGTTCACGGTTTGAATTTCGTTTCCATGCGGTACATTTGTGTTACGTCGTTGATCTACAGCCTGGTCTACCTCAATACGGCAAGAATTTATCTAAATTAACTGCTGAATTTGTATAGATAACTAGTTATTGTATTAAAGAAACCCTTTCCTTCGATAATAAACCTGAAAAGTATTGATTTGAAAAGGTTACAGAGATTCGAATCGACAGGTTTTAAAGCGGACTATTTTTGCATCTGGACATCGTGTGCACACATTGTAGGAAAAATAATCTTTTACGTACACATATTCACTATAAATAACATTGAGTGTATCGTTTAAATATTACACAATCCAATGATTCACATACTTTTGCATTATGATTCACTGAACATTTTATTTTCCTTTCGTTGTGCTTTACCCTCACTAGTGTAATGCGGAAGACAATGATGTACGAATGTTTTGATTCCGAGTTACGTCGAAGATGCAAAACAACCTATTTCACCTGATTTAAATGTCCATTATACGAACAAACATGCCTAGTACGCATGATTGTCTTACCGAATAACTTTTTAAATAAATTGATAACAAAAAAACATCGGCGATTGCTTTATTTTGAAAATACAGCTGATTGCTCTCTCTTGCGTAAGGTGGAAGACGAAAATGGCGACAATGGTCATCTTTCAATTCAGCATCAGTCGATCCCCTGTAGCGTTCATGTTAGCTCATGGAATAGCTTCTACCTTATATAATCATGAACATTACACCCTAAACTTCACTTACACTAGTTTTTATTAAATTTTGATAGGATTTATTTTTGGGGGTTAATGTCACAAGATTAAGCCCAGCTCCAGAGAATGACCCACTTACCAACGCAGGCACCAAACGTAATTACCTATGGCGAAACAGGCAGATTTCCTTTATTTATCAATGCCAGGATACATGCAATTAAATATTGGTTACGAATCTTGCAAAGGTATACAACATGCTGCTACAGTCTGGTGATAAAAATTGGGCGCAGGATATAAAAGCATTGCTATGTAAACACAATTTTGAAAATTTGTAGAGATTGCAATATGTATATAACGAGAAGCAATTCCTAGAGGAGCTGCGGGAATGCCTTATAACCGAATATGTACAAGTTTGGTACAACTCCCTTGAAAGCAGTAAAAGGAATGCCTTCTATAGGCAATTCAAACGTGTTTTCAGCTGGGAACAGTATTTGTGCACGATAGATCGGAGAATCCTCAAAGATGTATTTGTCCGCTTTCGTGCTGGTTTTAGCGATTTAATCATCCACAGACACCGCTTCACAAATGATCCTCAACGGTCTTTACTTGTCCATCGTGCAATAAGGAAGATGAAGACGAGATTCATTTCCTGTTGAGATGTGTGGCATATGCAGATATAAGGCAGAATTATGTTTTTAATTTGTTTGATCCTGCTCAACGTGTTGATATTGCTATGGTGCTGGCATCCGACAATGTCAATACGATTAGATCTGTGGCATTGTACTTGTTGCATGCATTTAAAAGTCAGCACAACCACAGTGATGTAAAAACAATTGTGTTGTGATGGGCCAGAGGCCTAAACAAATAAAGTATTTCGTTCGTTCGTTCGTTCTCTCTCTCTCTGTCTGTCAGTCTCTGTCTCTCTCTCTCTCTTTCTTGCTCTGTCTGTCTGTCTGTCTGTCTCTCTCTCTCTGTGTCTCTCTCTCTCTCTGTGTCTAGAGCTCTCTGTCTCTCTGTCTCTCTCCCTCTCTCTCTCTCTCTCTCTCTCTCTCTCTCTCTCTCTCTCTCTCTCTGTCTCTTCTCTCTCTCTCTCTGTCTCACTGTCTGTCTGTCTGTCTCTCTCTGTCTGTCTGTCTCTCTCTGTCTGTCTGTCTCTCTCTCTCTCTCTCTCTGTCTGTCTCTCTCTCTCTGTCTGTCTGTCTCTCTCTCTCTCTCTCTCTCTCTCTCTCTCTCTCTCTGTCTCTGTCTCTCTCTCTCTCTCTCTCTCTCTCTCTCTCACTCTCTCTCTCTTCCACCTCAAATTCATTCTCGTAAGTTTAGCAATCTTGTGATGATCTCATAGCACAACTGCCATACCAAGAACACATGATTGCTAAATTTAGAACAATGCGTTGGAGAAGGAAGTTTCAAGGCGGAGTGCAGTGGTGGCTAGGGGCAGAACAGAAAGGGTGGCAAGAGGAGGGATGAGCCAGTGTTGGACACTATGTGTTAAGCACTGATCTGAAACACTAACCAAAGGTTAAAGTGAAGGAGAAACCCCCATGGCTGTGTTACTTTGCAATTAAAATCTTTGACATGCTTTTGAAAACGGTGTATGACAGAAATGTGTAAGTTATGTTGGGTATTGAATGACTACCAGAGCATGTTTAACACAAAAGTTATTGCAGCTGCTAGGGTTTCTTCTGACTCCTTAATGCCACAGAGGTCAAAGTTGAAAGACAATACCTGCCTAGAGTGTCCCTGATCAAGCTGGTGGTTGTGCTGCAGAGACTGCCCAGAGCCATGGAGGCAGCGGCATCCAGGATGCAGTGCTGACTGTGCCGCACCACTACTCCCCCGCTCAGAGATCTGCCATCAGGTAAGGCCCCGCCCCCTTCTTTTAGGGAGGGTCACACCCCCAATTATGGGTAGGTCCACGCCCCCATTATTGGGTAGGTCCACACCCCCTTCTCCTTGTTAGGGCCACGCCCCCTTCTCCCTGGTAGGGCCATGCCCCCTTTTCCCTGGTAGGGCCACACCCCTTCTCCCTGGTAGGGCCACGCCCCCTACTGTTGGGTAGGGCCACACCCCTCACTCTTAGGTTGGTCCATGCCCCCTATGTTTGGGTAGGGCCACACCTTTTCTTGGAGTGGTCCATGCCCCCTTCTATTGGGTAGAGCCACACCTTTTCTTGGAGTGGTCCATGCCCCCTATGTTTGGGTAGGGCCACACCTTTTCTTGGAGTGGTCCATGCCCCCTTCTATTGGGTAGAGCCACACCTTTTCTTGGAGTGGTCCATGCCCCCTTCTATTGGGTAGGGCCACACCTTTTCTTGGAGTGGTCCATGCCCCCTACTATTGGGTAGGGCCACACCCCCTTCTCTTTGGTTGGTCCATGCCCCCCACTCTTGGGGAGTTTCATGCCCACCCTCTTCTCTTAGAGAGGGCCACACCCCCTCCTGAGATAAGACCAGACCCCTTCTCCTCAATCAAAGTCATGATCTCTTCTCTGAAGCCATAAGGGAGGTTTTACCCCCTTGATTTTGCTATGACCATGCTCCTTACTCTGTCAGGTTATGCTCCCTTCTCTCAGGCATGGTCACACCACCTTCTGTCAGGTCAGGCTATGCTCCCTTCTCTCAGGCATGGCCACACCACCTTCTGTCAGGTCAGGCTATGCTCCCTTCTCTCAGGCATGGCCACACCACCTTCTGTCAGGTCAGGCTATGTTCCTTTCTCTCAGGCATGGCCACACCACCTTCTGTCAGGTCAGGCTATGTTCCTTTCTCTCAGGCATGGCCACTCCACCTTCTGTCAGGGCAGGCTATGTTCCTTTCTCTCAGGCATGGCCACACCACCTTCTGTCAGGTCAGGCTATGTTCCTTTCTCTCAGGCATGGCCACTCCACCTTCTGTCAGGGCAGGCTATGTTCCTTTCTCTCAGGCATGGCCACACCACCTTCTGTCAGGTCAGGCTATGCTCCCTTCTCTCAGGCATGGCCACTCCACCTTCTGTCAGGTCAGGCTATGCTCCCTTCTCTCAGGCATGGCCACTCCACCTTCTGTCAGGTCAGGCTATGCTCCTGTTCTCAGGCATGGCCCCCCACCTTCTGTCAGGTCAGGCTATGCTCCTGTTCTCAGGTTGGGCCTTACCCTCGTCTCTCCAGTAGGGCTGCACCCCCTTTTATCTGGTAGGGCCATGTCCCCCTTACTGTGTTGGGGGTCCTACCTCCCTTTCCAGGGTAAAGCTTTTATCTCTTCTCTCATGTAGGGACACAATTCTCATTGAGGAAAGAGTTTTGGTGTGGTTTTCCTTTTTTCATAAATTTGTAAAAATATAGTTTGTCTGACATCACATTTGTGCAGTAATCTCTCACTAAATAAAGTTAACAAGCTGACATACAAACAACAAGAACATATCTGCTTACTGTCTTAAACCCCTAGGGTGTTACTGAAGGACTATGTAGTAGTAGAAGTACAGTGTAGTAGTGGTAGGAGTAGCAAGAAGCATACATCAGTCCTGGAGGACCGTGAAATTGCTCCGCTGGATGCCAGTCCCATTTTGTCTGCAGCATTTGCTGTGGCGCCAAAGTGCCAATGCTGTACTAGGACAGTAGTGTAATCATATTCACACACGATGTCAGGGTTGCACTGCATGCGCAGCACTGGTGCTCTCTGTTTTCAGTGTCAGGGTTGCACTGCTTGCACAGCACTGGTGTTCTCTGTTTTCAGTGTCAGGGTTGCACTGCTTGCACAGCACTGGTGTTCTCTGTTTTCAGTGTCAGGGTTGCACTGCTTGCACAGCACTGGTGTTCTCTGTGTGTGCATGCACAGCACTGGTGTTCTCTGTTTTCAGTGTCAGGGTTGCACTGCATGCACAGCACTGCATGCACAGCACTGGTGTTCTCTGTGTGTGCATGCACAGCACTGGGGTTCTCTGTGTGTGCATGCACAGCACTGGGGTTCTCTGTGTGTGCATGCACAGCACTGGTGTTCTCTGTGTGTGCATGCACAGCACTGGTGTTCTCTGTGTGTGCATGCACAGCACTGCATGCATAGCACTGGGGTTCTCTGTGTGTGTGCATGCACAGCACTGGTGTTCTCTGTTTTCAGTGAGGCTGCGGGCAAGGCGGGCTTCAACGTCCTGCGTGTCATCACGGAGCCGGTGGCTGCTGCCCTGGCCTACGACCTGGGACAGGATGACTGCAGCCTAGACTTGTAAGGCTCTCTGTCTCCCTCACATGTGTACAGACAGATGGAAGTACAGATGGACTGACATGCAGACAGATGGATGCACACATTTGCATGTGCACAGACAGATGGGCAGGTGGGAGTACAGATGAATCAACATGCAGACAGATGGATGCACACATGGACAGAATGACAGATGGATGGATGGGCTGACAGATGGATGGACAGATGGAAGAAGGATGGGGTAGATGGATGGATAGAATAGGATTGATGGGTGGGTAGGTGGATGGATGGATGGATGGCACAAGATGGGATGGATGGAATAAAATGGCAAGGATAGGTGGCTGGGTGATGAATGGATGCATGGACAGACAGGAGACAATGGATGGATGAAAAGAAACTGACACAGGTTGCTCGACTGTCTGTCTATCCAACAGATGGATCGATAGATGCATCAATGGATGGATGAACAATCCCATTGTATGCTAATGTACTAGGTACTCTTACATCATATTTGTTGCACATATATATATATATATATATATATATATATATATATATATATATGCAACAAATATGATGCAATATATGCAATATCAAAAGCGCCACTCATGGAAGATAGAGACCACATACACTTTGAGGCATTTTAGACAAATTGTCACTTCTTGCATTCATTCCTCGTGTGTTAATGACATCTCTTTTGCTGTGCACACAACAAAAAGTGGGCAGTAAGTATTTGCTCCTTGACAGTTGACACTGGAGTTGGACAGTGTGCAAGGCGCAGTGTCGTGGCTCTTACCCTGGGACAGAACTGAGAAAAGATCTGGGTTTATTCCATATCCCGACACTGAACAACTTGACAGGAATTGCTTCCTCTTGCTGTTCCAGCAAGGTCCTGGTCTTCAGACTTGGGGGTTCCTCCAGCGATGCCACGGTGCTGCACATCCAGAATGGGCTGCACCGAGTGGTCTCCTCCATCACGGAGAAGTTTGGGGGCGACGGCTTCACGGAGGTGCTGCTGGACTTTCTGTCCCAGGAATTTCAGAGGTGGGCATTGCAAGGGGGAAGGAAACCAGAACTTTTTTAATGTTGTGCAATGACCCAAACTGCTGTCTACTCCTCGCTGCCATTCCCATACCAACCTTGCTGTCAGCTGAGCCCCAGCTGCTCCCGCCCTTGTTTCTCTCAGCTGACTCATTGTTCTGAAATGTGTGTCCCCCTCTGGGCTGGGGATCAGAATAGACGTGATGCATATGAGGCAAATAACCAGGGACATTGTGACATGGTTTGCGCTCACTGTAAACTGGTCTTGTGGTTTTCCCGCTTGATGGACTTGCATAGCCTGGAAAAAAGTGCTTCCATTCATCTTGTGGGCAGAGTTGCTTGTTGTTTTTCACGCAGTTGCTACATTTAGAGGAATAAGGAATTTGAATGGGAAAGCTGGAGCACAAGCCCACACCTTTGCAAGGACAGTATGGGGCAAGTGGCTTGACTGGAGGGTCACGACTTGATTTGTTATTTTTAATTTTAAGAAAAAAATGATAGAGAATAATAAAGGAAATGGAATTGATAATGGATAGATTGGATTGCTTGAGGAATGGGAATTGTAGGATAACTGTAATTGTTAAGCCTGCTGGGTGGTTTTAAAGGTTTTTTATTTGTAATAATTGTTTTGTTTTCTTTGAGTTCTCAGTTTTGTTTTTAGTTATTGAGAGTTTTTGTTTGACAGATGTCTATGTGTAATGTAATGCTCGATTGTTTTATGTAAAATTCTGTTTGTGGCGTGTGTGTTCTTAAATGTGATTAGTGACTGAGGAAGGAGTTTCCCATATTTATTTTGTTACTGTCCGGTTGGTGGTTGAGCCAGTTACCACCTACACCAACCGCAACATGAAGCATGAGCTTGGTTATAAAAAAAGGAAGTTAGGCCTAACTTTTACTTTTTATTTTTATTCCTAACTTCTTTTTTTTTTAATTCAATTTTTTTAAAGGCCAGATTGAAACTGCTCATGAATATGTGTGTGTGTTTGACAGTGAGAGAGAGTATGATGTGTTTAGTTGTACCAAGTACAAGTGTTTGTGTGTGTGTGTGTGTATGTGTGTGTGTGTGCGTGCGTGTGTGTGAGAATATAGAGGCATAATGCATCCATGATCATTTGAAATGTTATTTGAACAAGTGCCTTTTTTGCTGTTTACCAGGAAGTACAAGTGTGATGTGCGGGAGAACAAGCGCTCAGTGATGAAGTTGCGGCTGGCGGCGGAGACGTGCAAGCAGTCACTGTCCACCCTGGACAACACGCAGGTGGCCCTGGACTCCCTCTTTGATGGCATTGACTATCACACCAGTGTCTCCAGGTAGGCATGCATGAGTGTGTGTGTGTGTGTGTGTGTGTTTGTGTGTGTGTGTGTGTGTGTGTGTGTGAGATTCTTTCTGTGTGTGTGTGTTTGATTCTTTGTGTGTGTGTGTGTATGTGTGTGTGTGTGTATGTATGTGTGTTGTGTATGTGTGTTTGTGTGCGTGTAGTGTGTATGTGTGCACGTGTGTGTTGTGTTGTGGTGTGTTTGTGTGTGTGTGTGTGTGTGTGTGTGTGTGTGTGTGTGAGATTCTTTCTATGTGTGTGTGTTTGATTCTATGTGTGTGTGTTTGATTCTTTGTGTGTGTATGTGTGTGTGTGTGTGTGTGTGTGTGGTGTGTTTGTGTGTGTGTTTGTGTGTGTGTGTGTATGTGCTCTTGTCCTGCACACAGAGTAGTTCGGAGTAAGACAGCATTTCTTAAAAGAATTTTTAATGGTTGGAATATTTCTCAGATGCCATCTGTATCACCGATTTTAGAGGCATCATCCATTTGAGCTCACAAATCATTTGAATGGAGCTGAAACTGATCAAATGTGTATTTTTACAGATCTGTACCATCATACACCTTTAGCTACATACCATGTAGTCTTCAGTTAATTCTCAGTGTGTCACTTTGCGCACAGCTGCGCATCCCTAAGTTTTGTGGATGTGCGTCCCATGAAGGCAATATATTTCACCAAGCGGATGCCAAAATTTCAGTGCCACAACATGAGTTATCGACCTTAATCCTTTAAGTCCTGTTGGGACCCGTTGTAAGTTACTGCTAAACCTTCTATGAAATGAATAATGTGAAATGCTGATTCTTTATCCACGAAATGAGTCCTACAGGCATGAATCTTTGCTAGTGACTGGATGTGTGTTGTGCAGGGCGCGGTTTGACATCCTCTGCTCCCGTCTGCTGCCTCAATGCTGCCAGCTGATAGAGCAAGCCCTTGAACAAGCTGGTCTGAAGAAAGAAGACATCGGCAAGGTTGGAGTTACCTCCCTTACACTGTTCTGTCATTTTTCTGTCATTAAAAAAATGTATTGGGCATGGATGGGTTGAAGGAATGTTTTGGGTGGACTAATTTTGATGTACGTACATGATAAGCATGTAGGTGAGATGTCCTTGTACTCAAAAGAGATAATAGTTGCAGTAATGACTCCATTGCAACAAGGGAGTGAAAGGCAATGCATCTCCTTGTACTTAATTCCAGCATGGCATGGAGGTAGAATTATAATAATAATAATTTATATTATATAATAATAATAATAATAATAATAATTTATTATACTTATAAAGCGCCTTTCCCGAGGTTCTAAGCGCGTAACATATATACATACATATACAAAATAAACATACAACACACAGTCTATACATTTAGTCATCCAGTCATAGTCAAACACATGCATTCAGATGTACACAGTCAGACTGACAATATACTATACAAATATTTACACAGATGTCAAGATGTACGTGGGGGTAGAGGAGGGGGGGGGGGGGGGTGTTGCGGCAGGATTCTAACGAATTCACAAGTAATATTGCTGAAAAAGGTAGGTTTTGAGGTTGGATTTGAAGGAAGAGATGGAGGTAGAGTGTCGGATATTGTGAGGGAGAGAATTCCACAGTTGAGGGCCATAGTATGAGAAAGAGCGAAAGCCATGAGTTCTGCGCTTGAAGCGACCTTGGCGGAGGAGTCGAGTGTCAGCAGAAGAGCGGAGTGAGCGAGAAGGGGTGTACAGAGAGACCAGATCAGAGAGATAGGCAGGTGCAGATTCAGAGATGATGTTGTAGCAGAGACATGCAGTCTTATACTTGATACGTTCAGAAACAGGCAGCCAGTGGAGATCTTTCATGAGAGGAGTGCAGGGTTGTCGGTGACGCGCTCTAAAAATGAGGCAGGCGGCACAGTGTTGGGTTTAGAAGGCAGACTAGCAAATAGGCAGACATATGTGTGGACAGAGAGTTGGATGGATAGATTGAGAAATACACACAAACACACACAATACTCCCACATGCACAGCATACACGCATACACATACACCCACACAACACATTAACATACCTACACATATACACCCCAACCACACATATACACATATACACACACACTGTACACAGCCAACTGATGAGCCCTGTTTAGTGTTCTTGAAAAGTGGACTGGATCAGTTCTTAACGAGAGGTGTCTGACAGGTGGTGGTGTGTGGCGGAGGTGCAAGGGTGCCAGTGGTGCAGAAGCAGGTGTCGGACTGCCTGCCCTACTCCGACGTTCTCTCCTCCATCAACGGGGACGAGGTCATTGCGACCGGGGCTGCCAAAGAGGCGGCCATCTTGGTGTCCAAGGATGCCAGCGAGCTTGACCTGAATGTGCAGCAAACAGAGCTGAAGTGTCTGTCCAGGGGCGTTTTTGTCAAGGTAGGTAGAGATGGCTTGGACCCTGGTCTTCCTCTCTTCCCCTGTGTGTGTTTCAGCCTGGTAAAGTTTATGATTTCTTTGAGGGCTTTATTTAAGATATTCATTTCAGTTCCCAAATGCGTACTAACTGACCAGTGCTTGAAAGAAAACTGTTAGGTTTGTACTTTGATTTGACTTGCTCGTGTCCATCCAAAGTGTGAGGAAGTTGTTCATGAATTTCAGTGGGGACAGTATGTTCAATCGTCCACGCAGCAAGATTCATTTCAAACCAACTTGATCAACCAGCTGACTTCTGACTGACCCAGTAAACAACCAACCAACAAACCCCTCCCTCCCAAGCCCAACTCCCCTACTTTCTCCCAACCATTCCACCCCAAACCCTCAACAATCCCCCCATCCCCACCCCACCCCCCATCCCCAACCCTACCCTATACTGCCAAACCTAACTCTATCCACTCAAACCCATCCCACCTAATTGTCACCTCACACTACTCCCACAGAATTCTTGCCACTTGACCCCCCCAAAAAAAACCCACAAAAAACCAACCCTGACTCCCTGTCTGTTTCCAAACCATTCCACCCCTAACTCTTAACAATCCCCCACCCCAAACCCCAACCCCCCCAACCCATCCCCAACCCTATATCGCCAGACCTAACTCTATCCACTCAAACCCATCCCACCCCATCCTCCTAATAGTCGTTTCACACTTCTCCCACAAACTCCTCCCCACCCCCCACCCCCACCCCCACCCACCTCCTCCACTCCACTCTGTTCACCCAAAGCCACCCATTCACCCAGCCCAACCACAACCCACCCCATCCACCGAAACCCACCTTACCTCTCCAAACTCCACCCTTCCTAACTCCTTTTAACCAGACCCCCACTGGAACCGATTGTTTTTGGCAGACTGGGGATGGTCAGCTGGTACCGATTCTGCCACGCCACAGTCTGGTTCCATGGCGTCGCCACCAGAGTTTCCAGTTGTCTGCAGAACAGACATCCTTCTCTCTGGAGCTCTTTGAGACGGATGATCCCAGTGCTGGCCTGGAGGCAGCCAGACACCTTGCCCAGGTGTGTGTGTATGTGTGTGTGTCTGTGTCTGTGTCTGTGTGTGTGTCTGTGTATGTATGTGTGTGTGCCTCTGTGTGTGTGTGTGTATTTGTGTGTGCCTGTGTATGTATGTGTGTGTGCCTGTGTATGTATGTGTGTGCACCTGTGTGTGTGTGTGTTTACGAGTGTGTATGTTTGTGCGTGTGTGCACGTGTGTGTCTGTGTGTGTGCGTGTGTGTCTGTGTGTGTGAGTGCGTGTGTGTCTGTGTGTGTGCGTGTGTGTCTGTGTGTGTGAGTGCATGTGTGTCTGTGTGTGTGCGTGTGTGTCTGTGTGTGTGTGTGCGTGTGTGTCTGTGTGTGTGAGTGCGTGTGTGTCTGTGTGTGTGCGTGTGTGTCTGTGTGTGTGAGTGCGTGTGTGTCTTGTGTGTGTATGTGTGTGTCTGTGCGTGTGTGTATGTGTGTGGATGTGTGTGTAAGTGTGTGTGTCAGTGTGTGTGTGTATGTTTGTGCATATGTATATATGTCAGTGTGTGTGAGCACACATGTGCAGAAGTTTTTTTTCTGCATACTCTTGAGCATCTCTTTGTGAGTATGCTTTTTTGCACATCTGTGATATTAGTATGATGTGCTTTTATCCATAACTGACTGAAAGTGTGTTTGTAGTTTAAGATTGTTGTAGAAGAGTCTTTGTTACATTTATTCTAAGTACTTCAAGTCTCTGTGTAATGATCATGCTCTGAAAATGAGTTTAGATTTAAGTTGAGCTGATTACAAAGGATTGCATCATCTGCTTTTCTTCTTGGCTGCAGTTCCTGGTGAGGCAGTGATGTTGTACATGTATGAATTAAAGTTGAGTACCTTACTTACTTATCAAGCATGCCAGTATTCACACCTGTGCATTGTTTCTTTGCAGATTATCATGCAGGATTTGCCTGCTGCTTCAACGGTAGATGCAACTTTCCACTTGAAAAGGTGGGTTTTTCATGCAGCTGTACACCCTGTGAGTTGGGGGTAAGAATAGACCCACTGTGTCTCCCTTGGCAATTTGTCAAAGGAAAATAATGAGGGAAATATCCACTCACTAACTCTTACTTTCGCCAGCTGCAGTGATTTTGTCATCAATGACTTTGCATTGCCCACAGAGGTTGTAGGTCATCAGATTTCATTCATTCAATTATTTTCAAGTAATTGTGATAATCGCTGTAAAATTGTTTGATACTGTTCGACAAGGAT
Source organism: Theodoxus fluviatilis (assembly GCA_034096865.1). Taxonomy (NCBI): domain Eukaryota; kingdom Metazoa; phylum Mollusca; class Gastropoda; order Cycloneritida; family Neritidae; genus Theodoxus; species Theodoxus fluviatilis. Next base: position 16,156 of record JAWQFJ010000729.1, on the reverse strand, counting down.
GCTTTTTATTGGTCTCAGATATTTGAAAACGATTTCTTCAATCCTGTAATCTGCCCTTCCATCTGCTCATCAGTGTTTGTACACTGTCTTTTTATCTCTCTTGCTCCATCCTGTCATCTGTGTGTGTGTGACTCTCTGCCTGTCTGCCTGCCTGCCTGCCTGCCTGCCTGCCTGCCTGCCTCTCTGCCTGCCTGCCTGCCTGCCTGGCACCCTGCCTGCCTGCCTGCCTGCCTGCCTCTCTGCCTGCCTGCCTGCCTCTCTGCCTGCCTGCCTGCCTGCCTGCCTGGCACCCTGCCTGCCTGCCTGCCTGCCTGGCCTGCCTGCCTGCCTGGCACCCTGCCTGCCTGCCTGCCTGCCTCTGCCTGCCTGCCTGGCCTGCCTGCCTGTCTGTCTCTTTGCCTGTCTGTCTGTCTGTCTGCCTGCCAGCTTGTAGTTTTGTCTGGGTTTTCTTTTTGGTCTGTCTTTCTCACCTTCTTTTCATATCCCACCTCCCTCACCCCACCTCCATCCCCCCACCCCAATACCAATCTCTCTCTGTTTTAAAAAGGATGAACAGATTCTTTGAGTGAGATTGCTGTGCTCCTGCTTCCTTATGTTGCATCCAGTGCACTGTCAGGTAAATTGCATGGTGCTGTTGATGGACACATGGTGGTAGTCAAAGCCTGTCTGCATTTCCTTGCAGGGAGGGAGCTCTGCATGTCACCTGCAAAGAGGCCACATCTAGCTCGGAGGAGGACGTCACAATAGAGATGAGTTGATAGCATCTTCTTTCCTAGTGGTCATCACATCTCTGGACACTGGTCAGTCATGGGGAAGCAACTGTGTTGTGTCGGAGTTCAGCTGTGGCGGAGGAGCCGTGGCTGCAGTATTTGTACAGAGCCCAGACTTGGGGTCTGTGATGGAACTCATCAACACTTGAGTGACAGAGACACATCTGCATAACAATTCCAAGTCTGTCAGTCACCAGCTGAACGTACCATCCCCAGTGACCTCTGAACTCATGACATCTCCCCCTTCCATTTGTGCAGCTTTTGTTTGTATTAAACAAGTTTGTCATCCAGATTTCAGATGTGCATATCTGATTGAGTGACTGACTGACTGACTGACTGACTGACTGACTGGCTGACTGACTGACTGGTGGATTGTACGCCTGTGTGTTAGCACTGGAAAAGCTTGGATGAGTGTGGCTGCAAACTTACAGTACTGCATGTATGGACATGAGCTTTGTGTGTTGTGTTTTCCCCAAGTGTTTTTGATGTGTGCATTTGATCAGCTTGCTATATCTGCAGACAGATGGACAAACAGACAGACTTACACAGAGAGAGAGAGAGAGAGAGAGAGAGAGAAGAGAGACACAGAGAGAGAGAGAGACAGAGAGAGAGAGAGAGACAGACAGACAGACGTTACAGACAGACGTTACAGACAGACGTTACAGTCAGAGAGAGACAGAGTCAGACAGAGGAAAACATAAGCAGCGACAGATGAAGACATAGAGAAAATCTGTTGTCATCTTTTCCTAGCTAATGGCTTTGTTGAGGAGTGATTTCTTATTCCATTCTCATCAAGGACCATTTGTGAATAACGTTGGTTGGAAGACCAAATTTCTGTTGTTGATGTTTGACTGAAATCAAGATCAGGGTATTTTGGGTCACAGACCTTGTTGACAATTAATTTCCAGTGTGCAGCCACCCAATGCAGGTGCTTAGTGTCAGAGTTCTAATGATACATTGATGGTGTTTTTGTAGATTTTTGGTTGCAGTCATTCTACTTACTTTTTAAAACTTGTTCCTACTCCTAGTGTAGAAAGTTTTACCCTCCAAAAATGGTAGTTGTATTTACCATTATCATCATACTTCCCTGGCCAGTTGACTGTTTATTTCAAAACACTATTTCCTTTGGTTGTATGATGAATAGCAAATTTCTGAAGAATTATTAGCGTTGAAAATGCTTTCTGGAAAGTTGGAGATTTGAAAGAGATGCCTTTGCTCATTGCTTGGTGTATGCTTAGTCATTGCACATTAAAATGGAAATGGAGGAACATTTGTGCTATGTGTTACAGTGGAGTAGAAATGCTCCCTTATGAGAACAAGTTTGTGGGTCACCTCTCCAGCACCCATAAGTGTGCGAGTTTGACAGGTTATACTTTTAGTTCTTTTCCAGTTCTGATTGAAAATATTTAAACTTTTGTTTATATGATAAGAGAGGACTTTGTAAAACATTGCCAGCTGGTAAAGAAGTTAGGCAGGATTTATTCATGTATTAATTTTTTGGAAGACTTTTGAATTAACCCTTGATGTGCCAAGGTCTGAAAATTTGGACTGTGACGACAGAGTGCCAGTCTGAATTTTTGCCCACCTGACAGTACCTTCACTAAGCTCACTATCTGTTGGATCTATCAACCAATGAGAACACAGCACGCATCAAAACGGGTCTGCCATCAATGACAGTGCACTTAAAGTGTGCTCTTTTTGTTTGTTATCACAGCCTTCGGAGGGTTAAAGCAGCATGCTGTGACTGGTGCCCTCTCCACTCAGGTTGTCATGATTCCCATGCCAATACAAAGGCATAATTTGATCATTTGATTTCCAGAAAAGTAAATATAGATGCGTAAGAATGTTTCTTCCAGAATTTCTCAGAACTAATAACAGTGAATGCTGGTTTTTTGGGGTGTTTTTCAGTGTTTTTTCAATCAGGCTCTGTTGCAGAGAGGCAATGCAGTGATCAGCCAATTAAACGATTCGTTCTAAACAGCATTGGCATGTATGTCTAGGTTCGAGTCCCATCTTTTTTGTTTGTTTTTCCTCATCAATGGAAAATGTGAGAGAAAGTGCTAAAGGGGCACATATCAAAATATCAAATTTCCTTCAGAATCAAGGATTGGTGAAAGATGTAATAGATGTTACATGTGTGATATACACTGTTGCATTGTTGTTTCAAGATTGTTTGTCCCAGTAACTTAGCATTTTCTCTTGCTTCAAATGTTTCCCACTGATTGTATAAGTTTACATGTTTTTACTGGTAATAAAAGCTGTTCCAAAAATGGAGTGACCTTATCTTGTTAACTTTGGTTGCTGTGACTCATTAGGAAAACTCCATTTGGAAGGAAATGCAACCCAAAACTGCTAACAGTTAACATATCAAATTTCTTGTCAGTTTGGTAATGTTCAACATCGTATTCAGACCTGCCACCTAGACTGATCCAATCTGAATCGTTCTGATTTCTTCTGAAAATTTCTAAAAATGCCAATTTTCCTATTTGAATGTCAATCCAATATTTTCTGAGTTAATTATAATATTGGGATGAAAATCTTCTGCTGATCGGCTTTCCCGCCGATTTGGTCACCCGCGTGATTGGTGTAAATCAGTTGAGAAAATTGGGGGGGGGGGGCTTAATATGTGTGAGTCTTCGTCAGGTCCACCGAGGATCGAGATTAGATTTGAAACATCTAGCAAGTCAGCAGTGGCAAGCGATGCTGTGGTAGCATCCAATGACGTGGATCTGACACTGAGAGAACAATGACACTTACCTCTCTTTATAGGATGAGTGTCTATAGAGAGATATTGTTTTCATAGGCCTATGGCGTTTGCCATGTTGCACTTCAGGATTCTCAGCCCAGCAGTCATGCTAATTTTAGCCGTCACCGCCTTTGTGTGGAATCTTCCTTCAACACCTTGGGTGACATCATTGATAATAATACAGATTACTAATACGCACATAACTTCCCTAATAGGCAAGCTCATGGCGTTTACAATGAAAAGTCCACACTCATACAAAACATTCCAACACTCGCACACTGTACAGTTGAATTAAAAGAAGAGTTAAATATAATACAATTAATTAACACAACAGGCAATAAACAAAACATGAAACATAAGAGGCGCCTTGTGAAGCACTTCACTGCTCGTCAGAAAAGACTGACTGGAACAGGTGTGTCTTGAAGGAGGTTTTGAACTGGGACATGGAATCAGAGTGACGGACAGGGAAAGGTAGGCTATTCCACGTTACAGGGCCGATCATCCGGCGATGTAAGAAAAAGCTTGCTGTCCTTGGGTTTTCTTTTTGCGACGGGGGACATTTAACGTTTTGGTGTCTGCAGCTGAACGGTTATTTCTAGCGGGGGTGTAGACAGTGAGAATTTCTTTGAGTGCGTGTGGTGCAGTTTGATTGAAGAAGTTGAAACACATAGTGGCTAGCTTATTCTCTATCCTCTGAGCGACGGGGAGCCAATGCAGTGCACGAAGGAGTTTGGATGTGGGAGTTCTCTTGGGACATCTAAAAACTAATCTAACAGCAGTGTTTTGGAATTTTTGCAGTTTGTTTAGCAGAGTGTCAGGAATGCCAGCAAGAAGAGAATTTCCATAATCAAGACGGGACAGAACAAGGGAAGTGACAAGGGTTTGAGTGGCCTGTTGTGAAAGATAGTGACGAATAGTGCTAATTTTCCTTAACTCATAGTAAGCTAACTGGCAAACTTTGTTCACGTGAACTCTCATAGAAAGATCATCATCGAACATGACACCTAAGTTCCTAACAGACTTTGAGAATTCTATCTCACTCTGACCTATGGTTAGTTTCAGGGCCTGATGGAATTTGCCTCTACCGCCAACCAGGAGAGCTTCGGTCTTTGAATCATTAAGTTTGAGTTTGTTCTGGGTCATCCACTGTTTCACATCAGAAATACAAAGTTCACTTGCAGAGAGAAGAGATTGGATTTGACTGGGATGAGTGGAGTTGTAGAGTTGCGTGTCATCAGCAAACTCACTGTGAGAGAATGAATGACTGTCAATTACGCTGGGAAGTGGCTGGGTGTACAGTAAAAACAGCAGAGGACCCAGAACCGAGCCCTGTGGGACTCCGTATTTCAACGGGGCAGGATCAGAAGCAATACCCTGGATCAAAACAGTCTGCCTACATTCTGAGATATATGATTTCAGGAAGGAGAGTGCTGTGTTGTCAATGCCAAAAACATGTCTTTGATGGGAGAGAAGAATTCCATGATCTATTGTGTCAAACGCAGCACTCAAATCTAACAACGTGAGAAGGGAAACTTTGGAATCATCAGATGCGACAAGGAGGTTGTTTAGAACACGGAGCAGAGCTATTTCGGTGGAATGGTGAGCACGGTATGCTGGGAACTTGAAGACTGATACATACAGTGCCATCCAGACTAGTGTTAGGTATGCCCTGAGAGCCAAGTCTACCACTGCCATCAAACATATCAGGAGGGAAGATCTGACATGGACCATTGGACAGGCAGGTATGCAGAAGCATCAGCTCAGCAGCAGACAGGTACAAGGCTGAACAGAAGCATCAACAGCAAGCAAGAGTTTCTTGCATCAGGAAGTGCCCAGTCTGCCAAGGCATTTCAGGAGGCTGCTGAGGAAGCAATGAGGCTGGCACACGCTGAAAAAGAACGCAAAAGAGCCGCAAAAAGGGCTTTGGAAGTCCTTGCTGAGAAAGCTTCAAAGAAGAAGATTTGAGCATACCATACACAGTGATGTATATTTTGAGTAGGAAAAATGGCAAGTTTGCGTATTGAACACCATTGTTTGTGTACGATATTCAGATGCATCAGTGGTGCCGCTTTCAGACTGCATACAAGCGATGGTCAACAGAGACGTTCCACCCAGAGAGTTGTCATCAATAGAAAGTTGTCATCTCCAGAGAGTTGCCATCACCAGATTTGCCATCACCAGAGTTGCCATCACCAGAGAGTTGCCATCAACGGAGAGTTGCCATCACCAGAGAGTTGTCATTAGCAGAGATTTGCCATCAGCATAGCGTTGCCATCAGCATAGAGTTCCCATCACCAGATAGTTGCAGTTAGCAGAGAGTGGCCATCACCCGAGAGTTGCCATCAGCAGAGAGTTGCCATCAGCAGAGAGTTGCCATCAGCAGAGAGTTGCCATCACCGGAGAGTTGCCATCACCGGAGAGTTGCCATCAGCAGAGAGTCATTATCCGCATAGAGTTTCTATCAGCAGAGAGTTGTCATCACCAGAGAGTTGCCATCAGCAGAGAGTTGCCATCACCAGAGAGTTGTCATCACCAGAGAGTTGCCATCACCAGAGTTATCATCCGCATAGAGTTGTCATCAGCAGAGAGTTGTCATCACCAGGGAGTTGTCATCACCGGGGAGTTGCCACCAGCAGAGAGTTGCCATCACCAGAGAGTTGCCATCACCAGAGAGTTGCCATCACCAGAGAGTTGCCATCACCCGAGAGTTGCCATCACCAGAGAGTTGCCATCACCAGAGAGTTGCAATTAGCAGAGAGTTACCATGACCCGAGAGTTGCCATCAGCAGAGAGTTGCCATCACCAGAGAGTTGCCATCAGCAGAGAGTTGCCATCACCAGAGAGTTGCCATCAGCAGAGAGTTGCCATCAGCAGAGAGTTGCCATCAGCAGAGAGTTGCCATCAGCAGAGAGTTGCCATCAGCAGAGAGTTGCCATCACCAGAGAGTTGCCATCAGCAGAGAGTTGCCATCACCAGAGAGTTGCCATCAGCAGAGAGTTGCCATCACCAGAGAGTTGCCATCAGCAGAGAGTTGCCATCACCAGAGAGTTGTCATTAGCAGAGAGTTGCCATCAGCAGAGAGTCATTATCTGCTGAGAGTTGCCATCAGCAGAGAGTTGCCATCAGCAGAGAGTTGCCATCAGCTGAGAGTTGCCATCAGCAGAGAGTTGCCATCAGCAGAGAGTTGCCATCACCAGAGAGTTGCCATCAGCAGAGAGTTGCCATCACCAGAGTGTTGCCATCAGCAGAGTGTTGCCATCACCAGAGTGTTGCCATCAGCAGAGAGTTGCCATCACCAGAGTTGCCATCCGCATAGAGTTGCCATCAGCATAGAGTTGCCATCTGCATAGAGTTGCCATCAGCAGAGAGATGCCATCAGCAGAGAGTTGCCATCAGCAGAGAGTTGCCATCAGCAGAGACTTGTCATCTGCAGAGAGTTGTCATCTGCAGAGAGTCACCATCAGCAGAGAGTTGCCGTCAGCAGAGAGTTGCTATCAGCAGAGAGTCCCCATCAGCAGAGAGTTGCCGTCAGCAGAGAGTTGCCATCAGCAGAGACTTGTCATCTGCAGAGAGTCACCATCAACAGAGAGTTGCCGTCAGCAGAGAGTTGCCATCAGCAGAGAGTCACCATCAGCAGAGAGTTGCCATCAGCAGAGAGTTGCCATCAGCAGAGACTTGTCATCTGCAGAGAGTCACCATCAGCAGAGAGTTGCCGTCAGCAGAGAGTTGCTAACAGCAGAGAGTTGCCATCAGCAGAGAGTTGCCATCACCAGAGTTATCATCCGCATAGAGTTGCCATCAGCAGAGAGTTGCCATCACCCGAGTTATCATCCGCATAGAGTTGCCATCAGCAGAGAGTAGTCTTCACCAGAGAGTTGCCATCAGCAGAGAGTTGCCATAACCAGAGTTATCATCCGCATAGAGTTGCCATCAGCAGAAATTTGTCATCACCAGTGAGTTGCCATCAGCAGAGAGTTGCCATCAGCAGAGAGTTGCCATCACCAGAGTTATCATCCGCATAGAGTTGCCATCACCCAAGAGTTGGCATCACTAGAGACTTGCCATCTCCGAGAGTTGCCATCACCAGAGAGTTGCCATCACCAGAGAGTTGCCATCAGCAGAGAGTTGCCATCAGCAGAGAGTTGCCATCACCAGAGAGTTGCCATCACCAGAGAGTTGCCATCACCAGAGAGTTGCCATCACCAGAGAGTTGCCATCACCAGAGAGTTGCCATCAGCAGAGAGTTGCCATCACCAGAGAGTTGCCATCAGCAGAGAGTTGCCATCACCAGAGAGTTGCCATCAGCAGAGAGTTGCATCACCAGAGAGCTGCCATCAGCAGAGAGTTGCCATCACCCGAGAGTTGCCATCAGCAGAGAGTTGCCATCACAGAGAGTTGCCATCAGCAGAGAGTTGCCATCAGCAGAGAGTTGCCATCACCAGAGAGTTGCCATCAGCAGAGAGTTGCCATCAGCAGAGAGTTGCCATCAGCAGAGAGTTGCCATCACCAGAGAGTTGCCATCAGCAGAGAGTTGCCATCAGCAGAGAGTTGCCATCAGCAGAGAGTTGCCATCAGCAGAGAGTTGCCATCAGCAGAGAGTTGCCATCACCCGAGAGTTGCCATCAGCAGAGATTTGCCATCAGCATAGCGTTGCCATCAGCATAGAGTTCCCATCACCAGAGAGTTGCAGTTAGCAGAGAGTGGCCATCACCCGAGAGTTGCCATCAGCAGAGAGTTGCCATCAGCAGAGAGTTGCCATCAGCAGAGAGTTGCCATCAGCAGAGAGTTGCCATCAGCAGAGCGTTGCCATCAGCAGAGAGTTGCCATCACCAGAGAGTTGCCATCAGCAGAGAGTTGCCATCAGCAGAGAGTTGCATCACCGAGAGTTGCCATCAGAGAGTTGCCATCAGCAGAGAGTTGCCATCACCCGAGAGTTGCCATCAGCAGAGAGTTGCCATCAGCAGAGAGTTGCCATCAGCAGAGAGTTGCCATCACCAGAGAGTTGCCATCAGCAGAGAGTTGCCATCAGCAGAGAGTTGCCATCAGCAGAGAGTTGCCATCAGCAGAGAGTTGCCATCAGCAGAGAGTTGCCATCAGCAGAGAGTTGCCATCAGCAGAGAGTTGCCATCAGCAGAGAGTTGCCATCACCAGAGAGTTGCCATCAGCAGAGAGTTGCCATCAGCAGAGAGTTGCCATCAGCAGAGAGTTGCCATCACCCGAGAGTTGCCATCAGCAGAGAGTTGCCATCACCAGAGAGTTGCCATCAGCAGAGAGTTGCCATCAGCAGAGAGTTGCCATCAGCAGAGAGTTGCCATCACCAGAGAGTTGCCATCAGCAAGAGAGTTGCCATCAGCAGAGAGTTGCCATCACCAGAGAGTTGCCATCACCAGAGAGTTGCCATCAGCAGAGAGTTGCCATCAGCAGAGAGTTGCCATCAGCAGAGAGTTGCCATCACCAGAGAGTCATCATCTGCAGAGAGTTGCCATCAGCAGAGAGTTGCCATCACCAGAGAGTTGCCATCACCAGAGAGTTGCCATCACCAGAGAGTCATTATCTGCAGAGAGTTACCATCACCCGAGAGTTGCCATCAACGGAAAGTTGCCATCAGCACAGAGAGTTGCCATCCGCATAGAGTTGCCATCAATGGAGAGTTGCCATCAGCAGAGAGTTGAGGTCAGCAGAGAGTTGCCATCAGCAGAGAGTTGCCATCAGCACAGAGTTGGCATCACCAGAGAGTTGCCATCACCAGAGAGTTGGCATCATCGGAGAGTTGCCATCTGCATAAAGTTGCCATCAACAGAGAGTTGTCCTCAACAGAGAGTTGCAATTAGCAGAGCGTTACCATTAACCGAGAGTCATCATCTGCAGAGAGTCATCCATCAGCAGAGAGTTGCCATCAAGAGAGAGTTGCCATCAGCAGAGAGTTGCCATCAGTAGAGAGTTGGCATCAGCAGAGTAACTCCTCTTGCGTGTGAGACAAACAGGACATAGTCACAGATTCTCCTTCATGGATCCGAAGCTGTGGAATGCGATCCCAGTCTATGAGGAGGAGGCAATCGCAAGTAGATTTCATCTATTTTGTATACAAAAAAAAGAAAGGAACTTAGTGCGTGCCTTGAGCATGCATGAAAAGCGCGAGAATGGCGCAGTACACACAGAGGGAGGGAGGGAGAGAGGGAGGGAGGGGGAGGGAGAGAGAGAGAGAGAGAGAGAGAGAGAGGGGGGGAGGAGAGAGAGAGAGAGAGATGAGAGAGAGAGAGAGAGAGAGAGAGAGAGAGAGAGAGAGAGAGGGAGGGAGGAGGGAGGAGAGAGAGTGAGAGAGAGAGAGAGAGGGGGAGAGAGAGAGAGAGAGAGAGAGAGAGAGGGAGGGAGGGAGAGAGGGAGAGAGGAGAACGGACAAAAATAATATAAAGGCCATCAGCCCAGTGCAAGGATACGGTATCACGAGCACAGATGTCAGTTCATACCTCCTCCTCTTAAATGCATGGAGTAAATAGGGGCTCAGAAATCATACTCTTTCCTTGTCGAAATTTGAGAAACATACATGTACCACCAACTTTCTTGCATAGTTAACACTATACAAAAACTATACAAAAATGTAGGTACCTTATTCGTATATTATCGTCAGCTGGACACACAAATATAAAAAAGTATTTCATCCTCGAATCTTTCACTGCAACTAGGACACAACGAGAGAGAGAGAGAGAGAGAGAGAGAGAGAGAGAGAGAGAGAGAGAGAGAGAGAGAGAGAGAGAGAGAGAGATTCAAAATTCCGGCCCCCCCCCCCCCCCCAGCCTCCCCCCCTTTTTTTTAAAGGGAGAGGGGGCATAATACAGACATTTTTCACAAATCAGTCGTTTAAAAAATCTATAGAAACACCAAATCTGCATTATCGTCAATCAGAAACACGAGCAACTTGAATGTACTCGAACCATAAAGATGCGTTTAGTGCTCTTTTGGGCACTGCCGCCCTTGGTGGGACCGTTGCTGCATCTAATCGTATTTTCACTACTCGTAACTTCAATGAAATGCAATTTACGTTGCAATTCTTAGCCACATCTCAAATCAATGTGATAGGTGCCCGGTCAGCTGTTCGACCAAGGTTAGATATCACCGCAGTTTAGTTCGCTCTGTCGACAAAGGTACCAACTTCAAGCGGAATGTTCAAGTATTAGCGTTGAAATGCGCTCAATTGTTGAAGGGATAATTCTAACATGGACAAAAGGTGACGAGGAGGAAGGAAGGAGGACATATCCTTCCTCAGCGCTAGGCCCCTTACATCAAATGAGGAGTGCTAACGAAGATAGGCATCGAACGCTCCAGTTGACCACAGCGCTTTGCAGCACTTGCTTTGTCTGTACTTGTCACACTGGCGTAACCGCGCTCGGCCACAACCACTTGCTCTGACATTCAAATGGCCTCGCTGCAAAATCTAATCAGTTGACCTTAAAGGATATAAAATAGACGGATCAGTTCATTTTCATTCCACCCCCTGTGAGTTGGGGGAAGAATAGACCCTTCGCGTCTTCCCACACGATTTGTAAAGGGCGACTTACTAGGGAAATCGAGTTGACTTGCTCTGCTTCTAAGCAGCGCTGGTGATTTCGTAATCAGTGGCTTCACATAGTCTATAGTGGGTGATAGGCCATAAAATTCCATTCATCATCATCATCATCATCATCATCATCATCATCATCATCGTCATCGTCATCATCATAATCGTCATCGTAATCGTCATCATCATCATCATCATCATCATCATCATAATCGTCATCGTCGTCGTCATCATCATCATCATCGTCATCATCATCATCATCGTCATCATCATCATCATCGTCATCATCATCATCAGTAGCAGTAGCAATAGCAGCAGCTGCAGCAGCAAAGGAAAAAAATGCTGACAATCTTGTACCGAAGGAAGTTCATGGTCACTGCTAAAACAGTTGCCTCCATACAAGAAATACCGAAAACGCAACCCACTGGTCGGCACAGAATCTGCACTGCACTTACTGGGGCGAGGTGCTGACCTTGCCTCGTATCTCCTCAACCTGAAGCACTGCCGACTTCCTGTGAGGGTAGGAGGGACGCACTGCGCTGCCATGAACCCCAAAGATTATAGGTTACACAAAGATAGTTCATTAGCTCATTGTTGTGAGGATCGAGACACGTTGCGCCCCCAAGCGGAAAGGAATATGGGTGAATCAAGGGAAGTAATCACACCGCTTAGAGACATGTAAAACTGCTTGTTTGTCGACGCGTTTCTGATGCGTTCTGATCATGTTTGTGAATAAATTTACGGTGTAATGTGTAATAAAATGATTTGCTGCAATAATGGGGGTGTTTTGGCTTTGTTTTTTGTAGCAGGCGTTGTGAAATCGAAATATTTGGTTCATCGAAATGGATGGTTCTGCGCATGTCCATGAGCCTATAGTCCGTTTAAACATTGCTCTGTCAGTGGAGACGCTACTGACTTCGCACGCCCGGGGAGCTATGCTAAGATCCGGCCGCGTTAATGTATCCGAGCAAGACGTTTGTCACAAAACGCAGATACATTAACGCGACCGGATCTTAGCATAGCTCCCCGGGCGTGCGAAGTCAGTAGCGTCTCCACTGACAGAGCAATGTTTAAACGGACTATAGGCTCATGGACATGCGCAGAACCATCCATTTCGATGAACCAAATATTTCGATTTCACAACGCCTGCTACAAAAAACAAAGCCAAAACACCCCCATTATTGCAGCAAATCATTTTATTACACATTACACCGTAAATTTATTCACAAACATGATCGGAACGCATCAGAAACGCGTCGATAAACAAGCAAATTTACATGTCGCTAAGCGGTGTGATTACTTCCCTTGATTCACCCATATTCATTCCCGCTTGGTGCGCTGCGTTTCCAAGCGTCTTGTAACTTTATATAGCAAAAGCTCGGCATGAGCTATCTTTGTGTAACCTATAATCTTTGTGAACCCTAAGTGCAGCTGTGGCTTGCCTCGATTTGGATCTCCCTGTGGGCCGGGGATAAGAAATGACCCACCGCGTCTCCCTACGCCATTCCTAAGGGGCGGATAACTAGGGAGATCGTGACTTGACACGATCGTGTTCAAACTAGTTCCAGGGGCGCGTTTCTGAGGCTAGACATCTCGAGAGAATCTCGAGGGCTAGGCGTTGCCTACGTCGTTTCGCTCACAAGGAGGCACTCGCTGTGAATGGGGGTGGCAGAGGTAGCTCCGGAGGTCTCTCGCTGCGTCACGCTACAGAGGCCCGGATGAACCAAAATGGCGGAGACCGTGCCAATTGGGTTGCTGCTGATAGACAGCAGTGCCTGTAATGTGCCTCTCACTGTCCGAGAATGGAAAAGTGAACGTACACGGAAGTATTTACTTTTCGAGTGTTTCTTTTATCTATTTTGAGGAGTATGTGCATCGGTTATCTCTGGACAAACACTGTCGACATTTATTTTATCGTTTGCATACACGAAGCACCGCACATGGCCACTCTCTGAATTATTGACTCACATGCGAAGCAAAAGTGAGTCTATGTACTCACCCGTTTCGTCCGTCCGGGCGTCCGGGCGTCCGAAAACTTTAACGTTGGAATTTTCTCGGAGACTATTAAGTCTATCAACACCAAATGTGGCATGATGGTGTATGATGACAAGACCTAAAAAAAACACATAGTGACTTAACCTTGCTTCAAGGTCAAGGTCGCAGGGGCCATAAATGTTGTGTAAAAAACAGCCATTTTTCACATTTTCTCAATTTTCTCTTACGTTTTTGAGATTGGATACCTCACCTATACATGGTATATAGGGCAAAGTAAGCCCTATCTTTTGACACCAGTTTGACATACCTTGATTCAAGGTCAAGGTCACAGGAGCTCTTCAAAGTTGGATTGTATACATAATTTGAAGTGACCTTGACCCTGAACTATGGAAGATAAATGTTTCAAACTTAATAATTATGTGGGGCACATGTTATACTTTCATCAAGAGACACATTTGGTCACATATCAAGGTCAAGGTCACTTTGACCCTTATGAAATGTGACCAAAATGGGGTAGTGAACCACTAAAAGTGACCATATCTCATGGTAGAAAGTGCCAATAAGCACCATTGTGCTTCCTATGTCTTGAAATAACAGCTTTGTGTTGCATGACCTTGGATGACCCTGACCTTGGCTCAAGGCCACATGTATTTTGGTATAATAAATGTGTAAAGCATTTCTTAGTTTAGTGTATGGTGTCATTGCTAGGTGTAGTTGATTGGCCTTGACCTTGAAGGTCACCTGAAGGTCAAGGTCATGCAAAGGTCAAGGTCAAGCATGTGAGTCGTATGGGCTTTGCCCTTCTTGTGTCCCTTGAATTGATCGATGTGTATCGAGGCACAACGTTTTCGACAACATTGTCTTCAGTTGAACTCGGGTTGCTTTCTTTTCGTTGAAAAGTTCTCGTGCCATTCAAAATGTCACCATGGTATGTTCTGCCATGTGAAAAGCTGCTGTGATGTCTGTATCGTCAGTTATTTCGTCTATCGGCAACTTCTTCACCGACTCTGGCGCCAGGATGCAGCCTTGTTCTCTCGGACTTCCGCCTTGCCAATATTGGCCGGAGAAGAGTTCAGTTCAGTTCAGTTCAGTCTCTTAACCCTGAGATGGGTTGTTGAGGCACCACTGATGACTTTCGGACAATCTTCCTTCAACGATCTCTATCCTCTGTGGCTCGCTGTGAGTCAGCAAAGGTCAAGCCTGTCCACTCTTTGATGTTGTCTTCCCATCTCTTTCTCTGCCTGCCTCTCCTTCTCCCACCTGGTACGGTACCGTGCAGGATGGTCTTGGCCAGCCCACTGCCTCTTGACACGTGACCGTACCACTTCAGCTTTCTGATTTTCGCGATTGAGAGCAGGTCTTCGTACTGTCCAATTGCTCTCCTGATCCTGTTGCTGACTTCCTCATTCGTGACATGGTCTTTATATGAGATGTTCAGAATCTTGCGGTAACATCTCATTTCCAGGGCTTGTATCCGTTTCTGTAGAAGAGAAGAGAAGAGTTCACCAGGGGTCATATGGTAATTAGCAGCGCAGCCATGATCGTAGGTTACATAACTTCCGGTTCTATATGTTGGGGTATGTTTCGAGTATGTGTTGAGGGGTGATGATCGCTAGATCGTGGCAAAAGGATTGCATTAAAACATGCAAAAAGTTTAATTAGATCAAAAACTATTCGAAATTAGTCATAATAGACTATTGTAACGTATAATTTCTGCACAAAACCCGCAGAAGATAAGTAAACAAACCACACCCTACATACCTAGCAGACGAACACGATCGAAACGTAGCCACTACGCCAGCAGACGATCGAGCTAGTGTGATATAATGTTTCATGTAAAGCTCGAATGAGTGGCAGCAGATAACTGTTTAGTTCTGATTGAATTGACAATTTTGTTTCCCTGGTCTGGCGAGGACAGAAAATTCACGATCATCGAGTCGATGAGTGCATGATCAACTTGCCCGCATTCGGCGTAATGTATCAAGTAAGATGATGACAAGATAATGGCATTAAAGCACAAAACAAAGTTTCATGACAACCAAAATCACCGATTATATTAATAACTGACCATTTTTACAATTACAGCTATGTGCTCAAAGCAAACAAAACACACTGCGGGGAGTGTCCCGGACACGCATCAAAACTCAGTGCACGAGTGATCATTTCGCTTTGCTCTCATTTGTTTCATCTGCTCCGACATGGTAAGCTGATTATGCCAAGAAACCAACATCTAAATCAGAGTTAGTTGATACATTTTTCTTTCTAAGGTGATGTCCGCGAGGAAGAAAACGCGTTACGTTGACTCTCTCGAACCCGATGCCCGTCGACGTTACCTCAACAAAATTGAGGTGATCAGTCTATTGGTTTTTGTGCTCAGTGGCCTTACACAGCCTACAAGGCTGATAGGCCGTAAAACTCCATCCATCCATCCATCCATCCATCCATCCATGCTGACGAAGGACAAACTTGATCCGGAATCGAAGAACATTCCGCCAACGAGTGCCATGGACATATTTAATTGTTGTACTCGGAACATCGGCGTACACGTTGGAAGAGTTCAAGAATTATAGGTCTTTGGAAGCCTATCGATTCTTCATAGCAGGATTCGTGGGAGATGTCTGCTTATTCTCGCAGGGTGTTTGTCTCGAAGGTCAGATCTATTCGGGTACTGTTTTTTTTACCGCAAAGCCTCACAGTCTATCTAAGAGACTAGGAGAACAAAAACAAAGGGGGCTTGCGGGGCTTCTCGGGGCCTTGCGAGGCTTTGCGGGGCTTTGCGGTAAAAAACAGTACCGGATCTTTTCTGTAAATCTTCTTTTTCCATTCTCTTCGTCTAGCTTCGGTCACCCTTTGCACAATCGGGCCTTGATTGGTTTCTCTGATGGTATAAAGTAGTAGGAGCGTATGACTCCTCTTTATTTGTCTTTTTGTTGGTTGTTAAAACCATCTTTCACGCAGCAAGAAGTCGGCATGGTTGCACGTCTCCCATAGCACAGCTTAGCAGACAGCGCTCGCCTCCTACCAACATGGCTGAAAGCACGTGGCTTCTACAAATAACTCCGGAAATGACGACAACGCGTCTCCCGCCAT
>JAWQFJ010000728.1:365024-373228 GCA_034096865.1 Theodoxus fluviatilis | reverse complement strand
TGTGATGAATGGAGAGATTTTGTTGTAAGTTAGTTGTATGAATAAGTATATGAGCCAGCCAGCTCTCAAACCTAGCTTTAGATAACCCAGCCAGCAGTTAGGAAATTGTGTCAGGGTGGGATTTTGAAAAGGACAAAGGAGATTTGAACGTTTCTACTGCGTCGTGCCTGTGCCAAAAATAGGACTGGTCAGTGTGTGTAGACAAAGGAGCCCAATCTCGTGACGCCGGCCTCTGATGCAGGTCGCGTCATCCACATCTCGTGACCAGAGGAGACAAAAGAATCCGGCTTGTAAACAAGGTCCCATGACCGGGGTCTCGTGATGAGGGCAAGATGGCGTCTGGAGCGCGATTGGTCAGCACCGGACACTGAGTGCATCTATAAAACCCTCCCCGACCCTCTCCCTCTCTCTCTTCCTGCCAACACCTTGCGCCACACCTGCCCGCCGCACCTGACCGTGCGACGGAAAGCGCTGGAGGTCAACCAGAGGGGACGGAATGCGAATCCGCCGCCCAGCCGAGAGAGCATCAGGCAGTCATGCCTGATTAGCCCCGACCCCCGCCTGCCCACGGTTCAAGCCTCAACGCCCGCCCCCACGCCAACCGCCATGATGATGCAACTGACCACGCCAAGCCCGACCTACTCCACGTTTCACCTAGGAGGGGAGACGAAAGATGGAACCCTCCCTTCCACCAGCCTCACGCTTCAACGAGCCCTGACCCGGCTCTAAATCACCCAATTAATGGCCCACCGTTTCTTCACCCTGTCAGAAAGACACTTCATTCAACGGCGGTCAGCAGAGACTGACTCAATCAGATAAGTTGTATCACAAAAGCTGGCTGGCTAAACCTTACATTTCGATACCTTAAATTAGTTACATTAAGAATTATCATTTCACCTGCATTATTAAAAGTCATCTTTAAAGTTCAATCCACACTTTCTCCTCTGTACGGTCTTGTTCACTTGCATGGCATGGAATGAATGAAAGAATGTTATGGAACGGAAAGAAAAACCCCTAGACGAATCTCTCTTGAATGGGAGATAAAGAGCCCCGTTCGTAACAATTGGGTAGCTCAGTCCGAGATTTGAATCATTGGTAAAACTTTGTAACAGTTGAAATATTCATAAGAGATTTGAATCAATCATTCCATCCACTGTAATAGAAATTTGAGCTGTGAGAAACTGTTTTTCTAGAATATTGACCTATTGGAAAAGAGTGAGCGAGCTGTGTTTCTGAACGAAAGATTGTGTTGTCAACTCTGTTACTTTGACTTGCTTCACCTGTGAAAGGAGCTCATGCATTTCATTGTGTATTGATCAGACTGACAATCGACGTGACATTTTTGCTTAGGTGATGACAGGTAAGAATTAGAATTTTGGACAACCTTAGCTGAGTTTGAAGATAAGTCATGGACACAGTCACGAATTTTATCACAAACGTAGATGTACAAATCCTAAGTAAAGCCACAAAGAAAGAATTGTTGCAGATTGCCGAGCACTTTGAAATCAGTATCAAAAAAGGGAGGGTTGAGATCATCAGAGCACAATTGATAGAGGGCCTTAGAAACAAGGAAATTCTGGTAGATTCAGGGAAGGAGGCAGAACTTGATTTTACCATGGCAAGTCTAAATCAAGCAGAAGAACAAGAAGGTCAAAATTCTGGTCGTTCGACACCAGGGAGTAGAAATGGAATGGCAAGCATGCCAGACCCATTAGAACTTAGGAAGCTTGAGATGCAGCATGAGATAGCACTAAAGCAGCATGAGATAGCACTAAAGCAGCATGAGATGCAGCAGGAGAGGGCACTGAGACAGATGCAGCTGGAGATGGAGATGCAGAAAGAAGTTAAGCTTAGAGAACTAGAACTGCAATCCAGAGATAGGAGAGAATCCAGTGGTAGTAGCAGCAGTGAGTCGGTCACCGTGAAGGTAGACAAAGTTCCAGCATTTGATGAGGCAAATCTGGAAAGCTACTTTGAGTATTTTGAGAAGACTGCTATCACCTGGAACTGGCCCAGAGCAAAGTGGACAGCACTCCTACAGTCCGTGCTAGTAGGAAAAGCACGCGACGTTTTTGTTTCCCTAACTACAGAAGACAGTCAGGACTATGTGAGAGTGAAGGAAGCTATCTTGAGGGAGTACCAACTCGTACCTGAAAGCTATAGGAAGAAATTCCGTAGCCTGCAGAAAGCAGAGAGAAAAACTTTCAGAGAATTTGCTCATGATCTAAGAACCACGTTTGACAGGTGGTTACGGGCAGAAGAGGTGGGAAATAGCTATGAGAAGCTCAGGGAGACAATGCTCATGGAGGCGTTTCATGAGAGAGTGACTGACGATCTCAGGATGCATCTCTCAGATCGCAGGGTAGAAACCCTAGATCAGGCCGCTACGGTATGCGACACGTACGCGGCAGTGCACTGCCAAGTAGGGAATGCAGGGAGAGGGAATTCTCCAGCACAAGGGAAGTTCGGAGGTGGGAAGCCTCACCAGAGAGCATATGACCATTCTAAGAATGGAAGTCATAGTCGAGGGAGCCATGCAGGGCATAGGAACCAGGGTGGAGAGAAACGGGAAGGGATAGACCTTTCCCAAATCCAGTGCTATCGATGTAAGGAATTCGGCCATTTCTCCAGAGATTGCCGTCTTAACCAACCAACGTCTCATTCTATGTTTGCGTGTCGCGTGTTCAGGGAGCAGCCCAAAACGCAGTGGCTAGGCAGGGAGGGTGTAGAACCCCAGAAAGGAGACGAATCTCGCCCGATCACCGGTCTCGGACCGAGAGGGGAATTCGATCCTTACATCAGTCAAGGACTGATAGGATTGCCAGGCGGAACGAAGCAACGTGTCCGAATGCTTAGAGATACTGGCGCGAATGTGACGATAGTGCGCGGTGATGTACTGCCGTTCAATAGCCGAGAGACAGACAGGAGGACTTGGTTGTCAGGAATCATTCCTGGAGTCGGGAAATACGTTCCCACCCATCAGGTAGAGATAGAGAGCGCTCTAGTCTCAGGAACGGTGCAAGTAGCAGTTCTAGATGGGATGATAGGCTGTGGAAGCTTTGACGTCATTTTGGGTAATGACTTAGTGCCGCCTGCCAGGCAGGTCGAGCTAACCCTAACTTCACCCCAGGTGGTGACAGTAGATAGGGAGAAGGAGACAGGTTTCTCAGCATGTGAGGTGACACGTGCGCGTGGAAGAGAAGCAGAAAGGGAGACAGATATCTCGGAGACCTCCCTAGGAGAGAATGTAGAGACAGTAGTCCGAGGAGAGAAATCAGACCTAGAGGTCAGAGACAGGAGTCAGACAGAGAAGTCGGACACAGAAGTCAGCGACGGGAGTCGAAAGGAAGAGTCAGATACAGGGCAGGACAGCGACGTACCTAGCCAGAGATCGGAGGGGAATACAGAGGCGGATGCCAGTACAGGCACCCCAGTAGAGGTAAACTCCAGCAAGGAAGACAACCTGTTAGAGGAACAGACGGGAGATAGAGAACTCAAACCCCTGTTTGAGCAAGTCATCCCCCAGGAAGTAGTGCAAGTGGAGAGAGGAGACAGAGAAGAAGCAATAGTGCAGGTGGAGAGAGAAAACAAGGCAAGCGTGAAAGCGTGTCTGTGTTTATCGGTTCCTGCCGATAGTGGTGTGAATGTCATGAAGGGTGACAGAGCAGAAGAGAGCAGCGAGAGTGACCACGTTGGGATGGAGAGTGAGAGATACCAGAGAAGTGTATCGAGCAAACGCTATCCACGGCGAGATGTCCAATTGAGAAGAGTGCCCGAGGCTAGCTTAGGAGGTGAGAAATGTGTGCCTTTCCCAGGGGTGACAGTGGAACGAAGAGACGTGTGTGTGAAAGAAGAGGAGGAGAGGACAGTTGAAGGAATGATGAGTGTACTACAGCCCCATGTGGCCATGGAGGACTGCAAGAGGGAGGCGAGGACTGAATCTCGTGTAGAGACAGGGATGGAAAGTGCCGAGCCCAGGGAGACCCCAGGTGGCGGGTGGACAGTGCGTGTTAATGACTGTCCCGGCGAGGCAAAGCAGAGAGGGAGAAGAGGGCGTGAATGGAAGAAACGGAAGAAAGGAAGAGAAGTCTGAACTTGGAGGAATGGTCGAATGGGGATGAGAAAATGGATATGTCTGTCTGACTAGACCTATAGTTCACTAGCTGACGACAACGACCAGAGACATATGTAACCTTTCACAGGTAGAAGCAAACATGTGTCTATCC
Source organism: Theodoxus fluviatilis (assembly GCA_034096865.1). NCBI lineage: Eukaryota > Metazoa > Mollusca > Gastropoda > Cycloneritida > Neritidae > Theodoxus > Theodoxus fluviatilis. The sequence continues at coordinate 369,002 of JAWQFJ010000728.1, read as the reverse complement.
TCCTGTGTTTTCCCCTTTCTGTCTTTGCATGCCACTGTATTGATGTATTCACAATGGATAGTGATTAGAAAATATGTAACTGTCAGAGAAGGTTACAACCTTATATGAAGTAGACTAATGATGTGTTGAATAGTCATTTACCCCCATCGTGAATTCCAAATCCCCTGTAATTCACGACATTAGGTGTAGGGATGTCATGAATAGAGATGTTTTTGCTTAAGTTGATTCAATAGATATATTTGCCCACTCATCGTGAATTCCAAATCCCCTGTAATTCACGACTTTTAGGTGTGGAGGTGTGATGAATGGAGAGATTTTGTTGTAAGTTAGTTGTATGAATAAGTATATGAGCCAGCCAGCTCTCAAACCTAGCTTTAGATAACCCAGCCAGCAGTTAGGAAATTGTGTCAGGGTGGGATTTTGAAAAGGACAAAGGAGATTTGAACGTTTCTACTGCGTCGTGCCTGTGCCAAAAATAGGACTGGTCAGTGTGTGTAGACAAAGGAGCCCAATCTCGTGACGCCGGCCTCTAATGCAGGTCGCGTCATCCACATCTCGTGACCCGAGGAGACAAAAGAATCCGGCTTGTAAACAAGGTCCCATGACCGGGGTCTCGTGATGAGGGCAAGATGGCGTCTGGAGCGCGATTGGTCAGCACCGGACACTGAGTGCATCTATAAAACCCTCCCCGACCCTCTCCCTCTCTCTCTTCCTGCCAACACCTTGCGCCACACCTGCCCGCCGCACCTGACCGTGCGACGGAAAGCGCTGGAGGTCAACCAGAGGGGACGGAATGCGAATCCGCCGCCCAGCCGAGAGAGCATCAGGCAGTCATGCCTGATTAGCCCCGACCCCCGCCTGCCCACGGTTCAAGCCTCAACGCCCGCCCCCACGCCAACCGCCATGATGATGCAACTGACCACGCCAAGCCCGACCTACTCCACGTTTCACCTAGGAGGGGAGACGAAAGATGGAACCCTCCCTTCCACCAGCCTCACGCTTCAACGAGCCCTGACCCGGCTCTAAATCACCCAATTAATGGCCCACCGTTTCTTCACCCTGTCAGAAAGACACTTCATTCAACGGCGGTCAGCAGAGACTGACTCAATCAGATAAGTTGTATCACAAAAGCTGGCTGGCTAAACCTTACATTTCGATACCTTAAATTAGTTACATTAAGAATTATCATTTCACCTGCATTATTAAAAGTCATCTTTAAAGTTCAATCCACACTTTCTCCTCTGTACGGTCTTGTTCACTTGCATGGCATGGAATGAATGAAAGGATGTTATGGAACGGAAAGAAAAACCCCTAGACGAATCTCTCTTGAATGGGAGATAAAGAGCCCCGTTCGTAACACCATTAAAACATTTACATTTAAAAATGGAATTTTCCTTCTGCTGCTACTTACTCAAACAATAAAAAATTAATTAAGAATTTTAAAAATGTATTTGACAGTATTACACTCGCGCTAATGTTACACGCGGTCGTGTTACTCTCGATAGTCTTATACACGAGATAGTGTTACACACGCTGAAGTATGACACGCGGTTGTGACACACGCAGTAGTAGTAGACTCGCGAAAGTGTTGCACGCGAGTGTTGCACGCGATAGTGTTGCACGCGATAGTGTTGCACGCGATAGTGTTGCACGCGATAGTGTTGCACGCGATAGTGCTGCACGCGATAGTGCTGCACGCGATATTGTCACTCGCGATAGCGTTACACACGCTGAAGTATGACACGCGGTTGTGACACACGCAGTAGTAGTAGACTCGCGATAGTGCTGCACGCGATAGTGCTGCACGCGATAGTGCTGCACGCGATAGTGCTGCACGCGATAGTGCTGCACGCGATAGTGCTGCACGCGATAGTGCTGCACGCGATAGTGCTGCACGCGATAGTGCTGCACGCGATAGTGCTGCACGCAATAGTGCTGCACGCGATATTGTCACTCGCGATAGTGTCGCATAGTCAAGCCAAAGCACGATGTCAACAGAAGTCAGGTCCGGAACATCAGCCGCGCTGTATGATGCTTCATTCCAGCAGCGGCGTGTACCTTTGGCCGTCTCAGGTCACAGAACTTTGCTTCCGACCTTTGGCCGTCAGGTCACAGAACTTTACTTCCGACCTTTGGCCGTCTCAAGTCACAGAACCTTGCTTCCGAGGCAAAATTCTGTCGCAGCGCGCGATAGTCGGAGTTCATCGTCCTCAGCCTGACGCCTTGGCAGTGCAGGTCAAAGTGCAAAGTCCACGTGGTAATGCCGGGTGGAGGGAGAGACAAGGTTGCAAAGTCCACGTGGTAATGCCGGGTGGAGGGAGAGAGAAGGACAAAAAGACAAGCATCCCCTGAGGCGAGGGAGTGGCTGAGCAAGCTCGATGCGACACTTAAGTCTGATTGCAGCTCTGGACGTGGTAATGACAGGGAGACTCATCAGAGGCGGGCAGCACGGAGCGACTGCAGTCGCACCTGCTGGGACTGAAGTGTCTGGCCACTCAAGGACGCTGGCTCGGACTGCCCGCCAGCCACCCGCCGCCGGTTGCGTAAGGCGAGCGCGCCGCGGAGCGCCCCGGCGCGTTGTGCGAAACAGCTGTGGGTTGTAAGAGGCGAGCGGCCCGTGATGCTTCTGTCCATTTCGCATGAGACGCGAGGGAAAGTAGGTCGCAGCGCCACGTGGCGCCCGCATTGGGCATCGCGCGGGAAGTGCACTGCTGGCTGAGGAGAGGCGTGGGGGAGCGGAGGTGGACTGTGTCGTCTGCTTGTTATCGTCGTCGTCTGACACGCACGCTCCAGCCGCCATCTTGCACACAGTTTCCTTTAAATCTGCACTTGTGGACGATGCTAAATGTATGTTGGCTCTGGGCTGGCACAGAGAGTAGTAACTAAGTTGAATGGGAAGTTACTAAACTGCGTGCTCGTTTGTATTTTGTTTGATTTCAGATGATGTCTTTCAAGTCGACAAGCAATACTTTAACATTAAAGTAAACACCACGAAGCACAACACGGAAACTCATATCTTTTGCTTCAGGTCTACATTTTACGTTTTGTTTCTTAATCTGGTAGTAGAGAGCAAAGGGCTACTGCTTCAGGTCTACTCTGAACGTTTTGTTTCTTTATCTGGTAGTAGAGAACAAAGGGCTCTGCGATTAAGTTCCACTTGCTGGAAGACGTAAAAACTTAGGGGTCTCAGGTGAACCCATGACGTCATGAACAAGGTTCAATTGCTCTTTCCTCATTAGTTGTTGAGGCAGAGCAAAATAAATCATTAAATGTGTGGTTCAAGCTCGTGAAAATTCCTCGAGACCGAAGCGCAGAGGAATGTAGGTGTGGGAGACGTGGATCGCCCAGTTGCAGCCAAAAGTCTCTGGCTGTCGCGAACTTAGGAAAGCTCATACAAATAAAACGACAATTATTTTCAATTATACCTGAATAAACATTGACAGTAGTGGCGCCGGTCTTTTGTCGGGGATCAGTGACTTTTCCCTCCCAATGACTCTTTTCTGGTTCGATTTTTCGACAGAAAAACGCACAAATGATTTATACGGTTATCGTCAATAATTTTTTTCAATTCCCCTGCTTTATTTATGGGGGCGACTGGACATTTATTCAATATTTTTCTCACTCTTTTTGTCCTATTTTTGGGGATGCTCATTATTCTTCATCTTCTTTGAATCTCTTGTCCTGTGCTCATTTATCCCCCGCCCTTCACCTTCGCATGCACGAACGCACTTCCTGTCGCATTGCTTCCTGCCTTCCTGTCTGTGTGCGCTCCTAGTTGGTGCTTTCCCGTCTTCCGCCTCCGTTGCCTTAACATTGTTCTACAATGGTGTCCTCTGACCCTCTCCAATCCCTTCCTACCGCTTCTCCTCCTCCTCCTCCTCCTCCTCCTCCTGCTCTTTGTCCTACTGCTCCTCCTGCTCCTCTTCCTGCTCCTCCTCCTACTGCTCCCCCCGCTCCTCCTCCTGCTCTTCCTCCTGC
>JAWQFJ010000728.1:352524-362524 GCA_034096865.1 Theodoxus fluviatilis | reverse complement strand
GATGGTACATTTTACAATTCGCAATGCAGGTCAAACGCATTCACCTACACGCCGAGAAAGCATGTCCGCGGATCGACTTTTATCGTTGAGGCTTCGCCAGGCAGCTACAGCCTTCACGTCGAAAGCGAGTGTTGGCATTAATTTATCAAAGCTGTATGTTGAATGCATGAATAGTTCGTGGAAGATGGTACATTTTACAATTCGCAATGCAGGTCACACACATTCATCTACATGCCGAAAGCATCTGTCTGTGGATCGAATTTTATCGTTGCGTCTTCGCATTGATTGAGCTACAGCCTACACGAAGCGTCCGGTTGTCATAGTCTCATGAAAGGGACGTAACTCTAAATTCTGACTTTGCTTCGCTTAAATGAACATCGCTTCAGTTCGCAGTGTGGGTGTAATCGTTGCGTGTGGCTGTCAAGCCGCTTTTTACACGCACGGTCAGCCGGATCGGGAGCAAAACCAGCTTGAAAAACGTAACGTGTGTAGGCGCCTTAACAGTTTCAAAGTCATGTACTTAGCCTAGCCTAGCCTAGCCTTGCCTTGCCTATCTCTTCCCAATCCATATGGTAACAGTTTTAAAGTCGTGTACTTAGTCTTGCCTTGCCTTGCCTTGCCTTGCCTTGCCTTGCCTTGCCTTGCCTCGCGTTGCCTTGCCTTGCCTTGCCTTGCCTCGCGTTGCCTATCTCTTTTCTCTCAAAAGAGCGTGCTATCGTTGCGCTGAGGTGTACAGCTCAGCAAAGGTCAGCCCTGACAGCTGGGATGGAAGGAGTGTGTCCCCGTAAGCTTTAACACAGAGCCTCGGAGCCATGCACGGGATTGACAGCTGGGATGGAAGTAGTGTGTCTCCGTAAGCTTTAACACAGAGCCTCGGAGCCATGCACGGGATTGACAGGGGGGATGGAAGGAGTGTGTCCCCGTAAGCTTGAACACAGAGCCTCGGAGCCATGCACGGGATCGACAGGGGGGATGGAAGTAGTGTGTCCCCGTAAGCTTTAACACAGAGCCTCGGAGCCATGCACGGGATTGACAGCTGGGATGGAAGTAGTGTGTCCCCGTAAGCTTTAACACAGAGCCTCGGAGCCATGCACGGGATTGACAGCTGCGGTAGAAGTAGTGTGTCCCCGTAAGCTTTAACACAGAGCCTCGGAGCCATGCACGGGATTGACAGGGGGGATGGAAGTAGTGTGTCCCCGTAAGCTTTAACAGAGAGCCTCGGAGCCATGCACGGGATTGACAGGGGGGATGGAAGTAGTGTGTCCCCGTAAGCTTTAACACAGAGCCTCGGAGCCATGCACGGGATTGACAGGGGGAAAGTGGAACCATGGGCGGGTACTGAACCCGCGACCTTTTCGTTAGAGCCTGCCCTCTATCTGCGGCTGCTGGTTCAGCCCGACATGCCCGGATGATCCGAATCGCGAATCTCACAGAGCAGCCGTGACGGCCCTGACAGAGGAAAGGTGTCCCCGTAGATGATCTGTCAGTGCACCGTTTGGTAACATCACTCCATCAATTCTGTTGCCTTCCTTTGCATCTATCTCAAGGTCGTTGCCTGGGGGATGCCTTTTGTGCAATCACAGCGCTGCAACGCAGCACCAGCTTACGTCATTCCAGTGCTTCGAAAAATAGAGTCAAAATAAAAGAAAAGAAAGACGTGATTTTGCGAAGCGTTGAAAACCTATCCCAGTCCCTGAAAAGACTTCCGGAATAATGGAGGATTTGATTAGTTTTTGTGTAAAACTCTTGTTTGCGGGAGATATCTTAATACATTTATTTTCAACCAAACACAAGAAAGATACCCGAATTTCACAGGAGTTCACGAGGCCCTACATTTTGAAGATAAGCTATGTTTGAAATGTGACAGTGAGGTAGTTAATGAAATCAGGAAGTGCAATATTCTTGGGCATTTTAGCTTGGATCTCAGGCGTGATATGAAACTGCAGTGTGCGCACGACTGAAATCCAGAATGAATGACCTCAGAGGACGCTGGGCGAAAATTGAGACGGAGCTAGCGCGCTCCGCCACGCTCCGCCACGCTCCGCCACGCTCCATGGAGGAGGTTTTCGAGAGAGAGCAGAGCGCGCATGTTTCGTGGGAGCATGCTCATCCCGACACCGCACACAGCGTTTTCAATGCTCTTTTCATTTCTGCAGCGGTGGCCATTTGAGGAGTCTCCCCAGAGCTGCGCTCCAATATCTGCGTTCCCTTTGAACCCAGACTGCCCGTTTGCCCAGTCCCCTGGCATTAGCCGCCCGTTCCTCTCTGCTGCACGAGCTCCTTTGATGCAGACTGGTTTGTGTGTTCTGCCAGCAGCTAGCTCCAGGCCACCGGCGTGGAGCTTTTTCGAGATAACACCGGCAGCCTGGGGTATAAAGAAGTGATGTGGTGGATGTTATTTCGTCCTATGCCTCTATCCTCGTCTGTCGATAGTTCATTTATTGCCTTGTGATCTGTATTTAGGTAAGGACCGTGGACATCGCACTGGTGCACGGACGGATCGAAAGGGAGTATTGTTGTAACGCCGGGGAGTATCTGTCCACATTTCTCACCCAAGCTGCGTTTTGTGTAGACAGGAAAACATTATTGATCTTGCGTTGAGATAGGTTTCTGCGTTTGTTATGCTATTTTGCAGTTTTGTAAATGAGCAAAACGCCGATGTGTACATGTACGCGATGTTTGGGGCTAGCTTGGATACTACTTGCTGTGCCAGTTTGGCAGCTTCTGGGAAATCAGAAGTCACTTGCGCTGCTGTCACTTCCAGCTCGAGTCTCTCCACACATCTCTCGTCAGACTGGCCAAAATATGCTCTTGTCAAGACTCGGAACAATCGACACACGCGCATCCATATCTGCAAATAGTGCGCTAGATGCAGACCTCATTCACATGTACTAGCACCAAATGTTTGCTGTGCCAGAATCTTTCAAGCAGTTACAAATATGATGCTGAAACCACGTATGCGAGAAAACAGCACCTGTGCAAGTGGACAACACCTGTGCAAATGAACAGCACCTGTATTAGTGGTCAGCATCTGTACAAGTGGACAGCATTTGTACAAGTGGACAGAATTTGTACAAGTGGACAGTATCCGTACAAGTGGACAGAATCTGTACAAGTGGACAGAATCTGTACAAGTGGACAGCATCTGCACAAGTGGACAGTATCTGCACAAGTAGACAGTATCTGTACAAGTGGACAGCACGTGTATAAGTGGACAGCATCTGTACAAGTGGACAGCATCTGTACAAGTGGACAGCATCTGTACAAGTGGACAACACCTGTGCAAATGAACAGCACCTGTACAAGTGGACATCACATGTAAAATGGACAGCACGTGTACAAATGAACAGCACATGTATAAGTGGACAGCATCTGTACAAGTGGACAGCACCTGTACAAGTGGACAGCATCTGTACAAGTGGACAGCACATGTACAAGTGGACAGCACCTGTACAAGTGGACAGCATCTGTATAAGTGGACAGCATCTGTACAAGTGGACAGCATCTGTACAAGTGGACAGCATCTGTACAAGTGGACAGCATCTGTACAAGTGGACAGTATCTGTACAAGTGGACAGTATCAGTACAAGTGGACAGCATCTGTACAAGTGGACAGCATCTGTACAAGTGGACAGCATCTGTACAAGTGGACAGCATCTGTACAAGTGGACATCACATGTAAAATGGACAGCACGTGTACAAATGAACAGCACATGTATAAGTGGACAGCATCTGTACAAGTGGACAGCACCTGTACAAGTGGACATCACATGTAAAATGGACAGCACGTGTACAAATGAACAGCACATGTATAAGTGGACAGCATCAGTACAAGAGGACAGCATGTGTATGAGTGAGCAGTATCTGTACAAGTGGACAGTATCTGTACAAGTGGACAGTATCTGTACAAGTGGACATTATATGTACAAGTGGACAGCATGTGTATGAGTGAGCAGTATCTGTACAAGTGGACAGTATCTGTACAAGTGGACAGCATGTGTATGAGTGAGCAGTATCTGTACAAGTGGACAGTATCTGTACAAGTGGACAGTATCTGTACAAGTGGACAGCATGTGTATGAGTGAGCAGTATCTGTACAAGTGGACAGTATCTGTACAAGTGGACAGTATATGTACAAGTGGACAGCATGTGTATGAGTGAGCAGTATCCGTACAAGTGAACAGGATCTGTACAAGTGGACATTATCTGTACAAGTGGACAGTATCAGTACAAGTGGACAGTATCTGTACAAGTGGACAGTATCCGTACAAGTGGACAGTATCTGTACAAGTGGACAGTATCCGTACAAGTGGACAGTATCCGTACAAGTGGACAGTATCTGTACAAGTGGACAGTATCTGTACAAGTGGACAGTATCTGTACAAGTGGACAGTATCTCTACAAGTGGACAGCACCTGTGCAAACAGAGATGCCCATAAAAAAATTCTATAGAAATTTCTATAGAAAATTCTTTACCAAAAGTCTATAGAAATTTCTATAGGAAAATTCTATAGAGAATTCTATATAACATTCTATAGAATCTTTATAGAAATACTATGAAAATTCTATAGAATATTGTAGAAAAGTTTATACATTCTTTATAGTAAATACTTCAGTGAAATACAAGTAAAATACTCAAGTACATATATACCTTACAAATACCATGCATTACTAAACTAAATTTTACAGATTGCTACATGCCATGCAAAAATGACAATAAAATTTCAGATTCTTTTCAGCAGGCTTTATTCTTAGAATTAAAGTTTCAGACCACTTTTCCGGAATGTCAGTTTTTTTTTTGCATTAACGGGTCACATTAAAAATGATATTTTAACAGGAGAAGGAATAAAGGCAGCCTTTATAAACCATATATGTCAAGAAAGCTCTAAGAATGAGCTACATGTTTCTTGCAATAATTTTAATGATAACAGAAACAGCAATGAGAAACTGATGGAAAAGTACAACACTCAGGAAATGAATGAAAATAATTTCTTACTATTCACTCCTCTCAGGGTACTTTGCCAAGCAATAAAAGAAGTAAAACTCACAACAGAATCAGAGAATTCATTTCCCACCACAAAAATAACAAGAAAATCAACATAATTTGGCCACAATAGATTTTGCAAAGATTGTAAATTCATAGGTGCAAATGCCGCACAGAACTCATACTGGTGCATGGTACTCCACTCCAACAGACTACACAACTCCATTTTTAAAAATCCAAACTCTATAGAATTGTGAAATATGATGAATAGAAATTATCATACAGTCTCTCTCTCTCTCTCTCTCTCTCTCTCTCTCTCTCTCTCTCTCTCTCTTTCTCTCTCTCTCTCTCTGTCTATCTGTCTGTCTGTTTGTCTGTCTGTCTGTCTGTCTGTCTGTCTGTCTGTCTGTCTGTCTGTCTGTCTGTTTGTCTCTCTGTCTGTCTGTCTGTCTGTCTGTCTGTCTATCTCTCTCTGTCTCTCTCTCTGTATCTCTGTCTCTCTGTCTCTGTCTCTGTCTCTCTGTCTCTGTCTCTCTGTCTCTCTGTCTCTCTCTCTCTCTCTCTCTCTCTCTCTCTCTCTCTCTCTCTCTCTCTGTCTGTGTCTCCAAGAAAACCTTTTTACGGTTTCTATGCTCGTTAGAAATAGATAGACAAAAGCATTAAACGTGGATTGGTCACGTATCTCTTGACGTCATATCTCAAGGGTCAAGGTGACCGCATCTTCAAGCACTTCCGGGTCAATGACAGGCTGCAATCTCTGCGTTCCGTTGCACCCTGCTTCATCTCTGTTACGATGTAGCAGCCTCAAGAGTTTTGATTGGTTGGTTTTATTTAAAACTTTAAAAGCACATTATCATTAAAAGTATAGGGTTTTGGAGTCCCTCTTTGAAAACACGAATCCACAATATTATTTCACACTCAAATTATCACTCTTGATCGAAGAACTGACAATAAAAGCATTAGGGTCGAAAATCATTCATACACAATCTTTGGTGACGTTTCACCCAGTGGCAGAGGTCAACTTCCTGTCAAGGTCGCGCAGCAGCTAGAGCATCTCAGAAGGCGCTCTAAATGCTTCACACTAGAGTGCGCCACTTGCTGTGCCTAGCAACGATAAAACTACAGAACTCGTAGCCGCATTTGATTGGCTCATACTAAACAGAACTAATTGGAAGTCACTCCACGGGCTTGCACGGTAAACGTGCTTCGAACCATGGAGTTTACATACCATGGAAATGGCAAACGTGCCGATTGCTTTCAAATTTCGAAGAAATAAATGTTTTCGTGCTTTCATCACCGTGGCAGAATGGATTGTATGTCTTGGTTTGATATCTGCAGTAAACGTCGGCATTTATACCCATGAGTGTAACGATTTAGCAGACGACACACATTTTGGGATTCCCTTGACCTTCCTCTATGACTGTTGATAGTTATCTCCCTTTTGTTATTAATGGATTTTCGACCCTAATGCTTTTATGAAGTTGTCTATTCGATCAAGAGGGATATAATTGAATGTGAAATTATTTAGGGGATTCATGTATCCAAAGAGAGCCTCTAAAACCCTCTACTTTTAATGGTAACGTGCTTTTAAAGTAATTAAAGAAACCGACCAATCGAAACTCCCGAGCCTGCTACATCGTAGCAGAGATAAAAAAGAGTGCAACGGAACTCAGGGGAAGTCATTGCCTAACAACTGTTTCACGGTCTATGATTCACACAAAGCTACAGGACATGGATGGGGTGTGGGGGTTGGGGGTGGGGAACAGGGGGAAGGAGGAGGGGGGACGCACGCCGTGGAGGATGCGGGGACATAGGGGAAGGTGGAGGGGAGAGCGTTTGTAATGGAGGAGGAAACATAAAAAGAAGCAAAGGAGGAGGAAGTGGGGGGAGAGGGTGGGGAAGAATGGTTGGCGCGGAGGATTCACGGAGGGAGAGTTCAGACTGGGGACTCTAGTCAGACGTCGTGGAAATGAAAACACGCTTTGAATTAGAAGGCGAGAATAGAATATTGTTACCTCTTGGAGAAAATTCCTTGAGAATTAGTCGTTTGCCAAAGTTCTTCACTAATCTCCTCCTCCTCCTCCTCCTCCTCCCCCTTCCCCTCCCCCTCTCCCTCCCCCTCCCCCTACCCCTCCTCCTCCTCCTCCTCCTCCTCCTCCTCCTCCTCCTCCTCCTCCTCCTCCTCCTCCTCCTCCTCCTCCTCCTCCTCCTCCTCCTCCTCCTCCTCCTCCTCCTCCTCCTCCTCCTCCTCCTCCTCCTCCTCCTCCTCCCCCCTCCTCCTCCTCCTCTCCTCCCCCTCCTCCTCCTCCTCTCTCTCCTCTCCCTCCTCCCCCTCCTCCCCCCTCCTCCTCTTCCTGCTCCTCCTCCTCCTCCTCCTCCTCCTCCTCCTCCTCCTCCTCCTCCTTCTCCTCCTCCTCCTCCTCCTCCTCCTCCTCCTCCTCCTCCTCCTCCTCCTCCTCGGAGAAAATTCCTTGAGAATTAGTCGTTTGTCAAAGTTCTTCACTAATCTCCTCCTCCACCTCCTCCTTCTTCCTCCTTCCTCCTTCCTCCTCCCTCCTTCCTCCTCCTCCTCCTCCTCCTCCTCCTCCTCCTCCTCCTCCTCCTCCTCCTCCTCCTCCTCCTCCTCCTTCTCCTCCTCCTCCTTCTCCCACCTCCTCCTCCCACCTCCTCCTCCTCCCATCTCCTCCCACCTCCTCCCACCTTCTCCCACCTCCTCCTTTTCCTCCTTCTCCTCCCTCCTCCTCCTCCTCCTCCTCCTCTTCCTCCCTCTCCTCTTCCTCCTCCTCCATCTCCATCTTCATCATCTCCATCGTTTGTTACTGCGCTTTTATATTGCTACAGTTTTGATGGCTTACAGTCAGCAACCAAACTAGAAATTCTTGGGAGCTTTAAAACCCCCCACTTCAGTAACAGTTTGAAAATCTATAGATTTGCCAAAGAACTTTGGACGTTTTTACTCATCCACTCGGAAGACATTTCCGTTCAGAAAGTTTTGAGACTCTTATTTTTCTTCGACGCCCTGGAAGCATTTCAATTCAAGAAGTAGCGCATCTCTCTTCTGGCTCTATTTAGAGTTGATGACTTCACCCTGACATTCTACAGAGAAATTTACTGAAAGATTTTTCTGCATCGAAAAAACCATAACACAAAGAGACCACAGAATTTAAAAAAGTGTTTGCGTCTCAAGTATCTGTCTTGAGAGTTCAGTCGGTTTGAATTGTAAATCAGGTTCCGGGTTAGAAAAGTTATAAAAAAGAAAGGAAAGACAGGACCAGTGGGAAAATAGGTGGAATAAAAAAACAAGAGTAAGGCAGTGCTCCAAGGTTAGTCAGAGAGTGGAGTTCCTAACGGCCGTTCTCTGCTGGCCTACTGCGGACACGTCTTGGAGGAAGGAAACGCCCTGCGGCCAATATGGCTGCCGTGTAGCGTGCAAAATAGTAACCCGTGCAAAACAGTACCCGGAAGTCATCGCAGAGTTATCTGCGAGGGACGTGCTTTATGCAATTTACCGCTCCTGCACCTGTTCTTCGCATGGAATATATTCCGACAAACGACGCATTAGTTGCTTTACGAGGTTTTGGTGCATTTGTGTAGTTTAACACATGATGTAGCGTTCAAAAAAGTTTTTCCCCGTGTAAAGCCGTCTCCCCTGCCGGAAATAATATGGGAGTCACCTCCCTGTAGTCTGTTTGTAGTCTGGTTTTATAAAACGCGACCGTTGACTGACTTGGCACGCCCGGGGAGTTATGTTAAGATCCGGCCGCGTAAATATATCTGCGTTTTGTGACAAACGTCTTGCTCGGCGGTACTGTACTCCATGCACCTTAACGGTGCGCGTGATTCGGGTGTAATCTTAAGCTAAACGACGTTCCGAATGTTTCCGACTTCGACCATTTCAGCAGCGCCAATAAACGTCGTTTAGCTTAAGATTACACCCGAATCACGCGCACCGTTAAGGTGCATGGAGTACAGTACCGCCGAGAAAGACGTTTGTCACAAAACGCAGATATATTTACGCGGCCGGATCTTAGCATAACTCCCCGGGCGTGCCAAGTCAGTCAGGCGGAGTGGCGGGTGCCGTCTCTTTTTAGAGTGGAATTCTCAGCACGTCCCTCGCAGATAACTCTGCGATGACTTCCGGGTACTGTTTTGCACGGGTTACTATTTTGCACGCTACATGCCGTCCCAAGGGAAATCACTCCACCAAGCGGGGCCAACGGGGCAGAAAAACCGGAAGACACACAACTGCGCAAGCGCGCTGGAGCATGCGCAGCGCCTCGCCACGCGCTGGCCCTGTGACAACCTGACACCCGGGCACTTCGACTCCATGGCAACCACAAACACATCATCAGCGCCTCGTCATCATCCCTGAACCGTACCCGGATGTCACAGCTGCGTTGTGTCATGGACAGAAAGCCCCCTATCCTGTTGGTTTGTCGAGTTTCCGGCGGAAGTGGAGGTTTTGTGGCCTGGGCTTTGATGAGAATGCGTTTGTGGTGAATGAAAGGAGTGAGATGTGAATGGTGCTTAGAACGAGGTCGTTATTGCCTCATGCTCTCACACTCGGATCGAAACACTAAAGACGGCCGTTCTCTCAGCTGGGGTTGACTGCCGATTTGTTGACAGTCTCCAGGCAACGCCCTCAGTCCATAAACGTGTTTCCTTCGGACAAAAGACTTTACCTTAGCAGCAAGTTTAGCGACAGCATGAGATGGAAGTATGTGCACGTAGTCCCAACCGAGAAATAAAGAGAGAGAGAGAGAGAGAGAGAGAGAGAGAGAGAGAGAGAAAGAGAGTGAGAGAGAGAGAAAGAGAGAGAGAGAGAGAGAGAGAGAGAGAGAAAGCGAGAGAGAGAGAGTCACTAAAGTTACACACCCACATCATCTCTCACCAAAGCCTAAGTGCAGAGCTCATCAACTGAAAGGTTCTACTCACTCATTACAAAACTGTCATTGCAGTTCTCCAATTAATATGGACACGGCCGAAGTTTACACCACTGATGCTGTAAATAACAGT
>JAWQFJ010000728.1:325024-345024 GCA_034096865.1 Theodoxus fluviatilis | reverse complement strand
ATGACGAGGCAAAACGTTTGTCTTAAGTGAGGTTATTGGCTCGTTCTAAACATATAAGACCTTTTAAAAAAATGCTATGTTTATTTTATTTGTTCGATTGCTTCTACTTCAGTACGTGCTATCCTGACATCCTTCCTACCAAGCGACGTATCCTTTGTCTAACTCCTGCGAAGATACAATCATTCTCTGTTTATGTTCAAGGTGGTGCCATTTTTATAATAATAATAATAATAATAATAATAATAATAATAATAATAATAATAATAATAATAATAATAATAATAATGAATAGCATTTGTATAGTGCACTTCTGTACAACTCAATGCGCTGACATAACCATATTCACACGCAGACATTCATCAACAAGCTTACTAACATAATACAAAATATACTACAACTTACTAACCTGAGAATGGATACAACAACATACATGATCATGAGAAGAAAAATCAAACAAAAGCCTGTCGAAACATGTGAGTCTTCAGTTGCGACTTTAAAATAGGTAAAGTGGGTGCGTCACGAGGCCAGCCGGCAGCGAGTTCCAGACAGAACTTATCTCCTAAGAGACGTCAAATTGAAGTCAACACTTTGAATTAAGGCACAAATAGCCCTCACGAGTACACTTTACAAGAGACCAGCGTGAGTTCTAGACATATCATTTGCCGCTCATTATCCTCCTCTTTGACCAGAAATCCTGGTAGATGAACGTTTGGGGACCACATCGGGACCGCAAACAGGAGCGGATCCAAGCAGTTTGTCCAGCCATTGTGGGTGGAATGATGGAGGTCATGATACTACTGGGCACGCTATGTCCACACTAACGTGATCTTGTTTCGTGTGTGTGGACCCTCGGTCCCCATGCGGTTCGGATCACTGACGACTGCGTTTAGCGATTCGACCCGCATCATCGAACATTCTATCACAAATCAGATCTTAATGACTCATTGCAGCCTTCACGCCCCCGTTTGGCTGCTCGGGTCCACTTTTGGATGATCTACAGCAGTAGGTCCCGACAGCCAACTTTGACGAGGGGTTTTGGAAAGGCTACAGCAGCGTGTTACATTTCGGCTGTTTCAAATAGACTACCTGGACTAATCGTGACATGTCAAAATCAACTGTCTCTATCCGCACTGGCGTTACAGCCTTTCCGCCGGGTTCAGTTCAGTTCAGTTCAGTCTCCTAACTCTGAGATGGGTTGTTGAGGCACCACTGATGACTTTCGGACAATCTTCCTCCATCGATCTCTATCCTCTGTGGCTCGCTGTGAGTCAGCAAAGGTCAAGCCTGTCCACTCTTTGATGTTGTCTTCCCATTTCTTTCTCTGCCTGCCTCTCCTTCTCCCACCTGGCACGGTACCTTGCAGGATGGTCTTGGCCAGCTCACTGCCTCTTGACACGTGACCGTACCACTTCAGTTTTCTGCTTTTCGCGATTGAGAGCAGGTCTTCGTACTGTCCAATTGCTCTCCTGATCCTGTTGCTGACTTCCTCATTCGTGACATGGTCTTTATATGAGATGTTCCGCCGGGTCCTTCACACTAACATTGGATGTGGGCGCACTACTTCACGGTAGATGGTTACGAATCATTTAAACTCAAATAGATTGTCATAGCGGCATCCGAAACCAGTGTAGACTCTACTAATTCTCAAAGTTGAATGGGTCTCATTGCACATTTGAAAGCATGGATCTTCCGGTTACATGTGACTTCAGGCCGAAGCTGACTCTTTTTTCCTTTCGTGAATATTCGACAGACTCTGCCGTCATCAGGATGTTCTCCACATGAGACTCGTTTCTTTTTACCATACCATTCCCTTGAAACATCCCCCTGTGGGTTCGGGGTAAGAATTGACCCACCGCGTCTCCCTACGCGATTCGTAAGAGACGAATAACTAGGGACACCGTGACTTGATTTGCGTTTACTCTATACTGTTCAAGGGATTTTTGTGCTTAATGACCTTATATAGCCTACAAAGGCTGATAGGCCGTAAAATACCATCCATCCATCCATCCATCCATCCTTTGAAACAGCAAACGAGTACTACGAAGTAATGTGTCATCTATCTCTTGCTTCTTTGAGGGTGATGACAAAGACACTCATAATCGATTGCAGACAATTTGTTGGTAGTGTCATATCCTAGACCGTAGAGTATCCTAAAACGTAGAGCGTGACCTACTTGCATAGTATTAACATTACGTGTTCACCCGCCAAATCTTGTGATTGGACAATGCCCCGCAGAGATGACTTTCCCCCGCCTACTCTTGTTATCTTAACTATGATTAGCCGGTTGTAACGGTGAGCGTTTTATGAAATCTCGGACCCAAAGATTTTTGTCATTGCTGCGTGTGATTACACAAACATTTCTAGAGGAAAGTACCATTTTATCGGGAAATAAGGTGAAAGAAAACGATGAAAACCCATATTTCGTCATGTTAATAATATGCAAGTAGGTCACGCTGTACGTTTTAGGATACTCTACGGTCTAGGATATGACAGTAGCTGCAAAAATGATTCCAGTTTCCATCATCTCGGGGATATATTTTAGCGAGTGTCTTTCTGAAGTTTTGATGTTGAAAGCAATTTTGATGTGTGTGACATTGAAATCATTTCTTTTTCATTCCCCTGCCAGCTTCTCTTGCGCCTTCTCTGTGAAGTAATGTGATCAAAATAATCCCGACAGAAATCAAGACACTGTGCATCAGAGATAGAGTGAAACATGGAAGCAACCCATGGTGCAAATCCACCGTATTGAGAAATGGAAAGTTGTACATCTTCTTGGTCGAATAAACTGCCTCTGCTCATGCATCTTAGGTGTCCCCAGACACAGCTTTGCTATATGTAGAGTCAA
This sequence comes from Theodoxus fluviatilis, assembly GCA_034096865.1. Classification (NCBI taxonomy): domain Eukaryota; kingdom Metazoa; phylum Mollusca; class Gastropoda; order Cycloneritida; family Neritidae; genus Theodoxus; species Theodoxus fluviatilis. The sequence continues at coordinate 342,179 of JAWQFJ010000728.1, read as the reverse complement.
AGAGACACCTCTTGTCCCTAAGTGATCTTTGTGCCATCCGTGGAGGTTGCTCTTGTGTCGTTCACGTGTAAGACCGTAGAGCTACTCTAAAATACTTGCAAACTTTGCCCTCGATCGAAAACAAAGTCTTAGATGGTCACATCTCGAGCATTAGCGGTTCCAAGTATTCCGTTCGTTATTGCACAAATGAAGTCCAGTGGTTAAGACGTTCGACTTGCAGTTGCTTTGCGGCCAGTAGATGCGGCAATAAAAAATAATGATAATGATAATGATTCTATGTTGCCATTTTTGAGAATTACAAAAAAGCATTTCCAGTCGTCGCAGTGCAGCGCCCAGTGACCGGTTTTACTCATTAGTAGAAGAAGCAATGTGGGTTAAGCACCATGCCAATGGATACTACTCTAGGATCTGCCTCACCCATCAGCCGCAAGTGACTGCGTGTCAAACGTTCTAACCACGCGACCACAGAGTCCCAAGGATCACGAAGGTGCATATTTGGACAAAGTGATTAATCCCCATTGCTTCTCATCATAGTGTCACTGTCCAGTGGTAGCCGTGTATTTGCAAATCGAGTAATAGTTCAGGAGTGGCAACAGATGTGTTGTCTTGCGTTTTCCCTTCCTCCAAGTCACCTTCTTAAATAAATTGAGCTTGACCATTGATTGTAGACGGAAGATATTCATAGAAGACTCGTTACAGATCAGGGTGGAGAGCTTAAGAGGTGAACCTAAAGATGGCCAAGTCTTGTAGTTACACGGCTGGCGCCTAACAGTGACGATGCTCTCTCTCTCTCTCTCTCTCTCTCTCTCTCTCTCTCTCTCTCTCTCTCTCTCTCTCTCTCTCTTTAAGAAGCCACGTCATCAAATCGCTTTCAAATTTCACTGTTTCCTTCCAGGTCATATCAGTGGTGGTGTCCGTGCTGATCCTGACCTCCATATCCGTGGAACGATGGTTCGCTGTGTGCCGCCCTTTGACCTTCGAGGCGCGCCGCTCACGAGTGGTGGTGGTGTTGGTGGCCATCTGGGTGGTGGCCCACGTGGTGGCGCTGCCCCGCCTATTCATCAACACGGTGGTGCCCGACGCCCTGGTGCCACAGAACCTGACTGTGCTGTTGTCCCACTGCGGCCACCCCCCGCACCTGCGCGATCCCGCCATGCACTTTGAGGTAGGCAAACCTGCAGCCTGCACGGGCCTTCCCACCCACGATTTGTGATGTAATGTACAGGACTAGAATGAAACGTTCTGGTGGTGTTCAATGGACCGTTCTGTTTGCCTAAAGATATCTTCCATCTTGTATGTTGTCCTCGCAGAGCTTCTTATATTGAAAAAATCCCATGATGCTCCTTTCCTGTGTGTTCAGTTGAGGAATGTCATTGGTTGAACTGATTCTGTCTCCTTGTTTATTGTCTTGCATTTTTCCACACCAGAAAACAGTCTGATTGTTTATGGTGATAGGGATACTTCCTGTTGGTAGTTTTGATTTTGGAATATAATGTATTCATAAATAGCCTCTGACGATCTGGATCAACGCAATCATATATAGTGCTAAATGGCACTCGGAGAACGCAATCATCGGCCAAAGAGGGCACAACACAACGCAGCATAATTCAGGCAATGCGTTCTACTTGCCGGGCCTGATGCTACATGGCGGTTTAAGCGCTGCTAGTGGTTCATGAAGGTTCGCCTGTGATGCGGTCTGTATGATTTAATTAAGACGTTGTTTTGCTCAACTAGTGAACGTTATTTTATAACGCTTTACAACGTTTGAATAGACGGCTGGCCTTCCATGTTATGTTCGCCAGGCCCGACGCTACGAAGTTTAGTTCATTTTAGCGTCTGCTAGCGGTCTCTGAGTGTGTAAGGCCCGTCGCACACTAGGCGTCCAAGCAGCCAAGCAGCCAAGCAGCTGGGGTATTTTGAACGCGCAGTACAGTGTGCGAGGGTAGCCGCCGGCTGATTCGGCTGCGCGCGCCCAGCCGCTTGCGTCCAAGCGTCAGGCGCTCGGAAGTAGGGTCGTCTCTATTTCCGAGCGCCTAGACGCTTGGACGTGGCCAATCAGATTGTTTGCAAGGGCAGGCAAGAAAACCTCTACAATCTCGGGATGAAAAGTTATTATGATCGTGACAAGACCCGGGAGAGTCTCCTGTGGATTGGGGTGGAGATGAAGAAAGGCTGGAGTGGTAAGTTTGAAATTTCGGCATAGTTTTCGTCAGCGTTCGATTAAACATGTTATTCAAATGATGCAGTGCTGATGTATCTTTTATCTCCGTAGTTTAGCTGTTAAAAACAGTGATGCCATTACAAGGGGTGATAAAGTTTTCTACGAAGTCGAAGGTCCTGCAGAAACTGAACTCGGAACTGAGATGATTAGAAGTAATCCACACACTGCATTGCAGCCTAGAATTTTCACGGCTCCCAACGTGTCGGAGTGTTAATTTCTAATCTACATTGCAGTGATATTGTGCACGTGTCACCTTTTTTGTTGTTATTACCTCAGAGAAGAGAAGAAACAGCTCTTACATTACAAAAAGTTACATTTACTTGAATTACATATTTGCTGCTTGCTTGTTGCTCACTTGTAACCCCTTCCAAATATTTGATGAGTGCTGTCGTCTGCAATGAACAAATGACTTGGTAATAATCAGTACTATTCAATTTTTGTTTTGACCGTAGTTACTTGGTTGTTAAATATTTGCACTATCAATCATCATTGTGGCTATGGTCATGTGACGGAACGTATGTTGAATACCGCTGCTCTGATAATTTCTTCATAGAGCATTCAACTGCTTTTAATAAAAATCATGAGAAGAGTAGCTTTTGACAACACAGCACAGGAACGCACACACACACACACACACACACACACACACACACACACAGTCTCGCACACAAACATACACACAGGCAAACATAAACTGACGTACACACAGACACACACACACATGGACACACAACACACACACACACACACACACACACACACACACACACACACACACACACACACACACACACACACACACACACACACACACACACACACACACACACACACACACACACACACACACACACACACACACACACACAAACAAACACACACACGGATCAATCGCTTGATCGAGTGGCACCTATTTACAACGGGACAGCAGAGATCGTCACAGACGAATACACACGCAGAAACCTTGCTTAACACTATAAATAACACATCGACAGCCTAGAGAAATATCAGGCTCGGCACCACAGTCACCCTAAGTAGAGCCTGCGACAGGTATTCGAAGTGGTCGAAAACTGAACGCGAAGCAGTCGAGTAGTGGTCGCGATTGACATCAACAACCGTGACACGCTGAGTAGGTCACGGTGACAACAACAAGCGAGCGGTCAACTCTGACAGATCGAGTCTACTCTCTCACCTGTCAAGTGACATCATTGGAAGAAATAATTATCACACGATATCATTTCAAGCTTACGCAGTTGCAGTTCCCCCATAACTCAGCACAGAAAGACTGCAGTGTCAGTCGAGCGACGCGATGATTCTAACGCGTCAATACAGGTTTTCTCGGTCAGTCTCGGTTTCTGCGCGAGACTTTCCAAATATGGCAAGTGCCGCTCGCGTCAAGCTGCGAGTGTGCGAGATGAGGACGCAAGCGGCTCACAGCTAGCGGCCAAGCGCCGTAGGACGCAAGCAGCTTGCGTCACAAATGGACGCCTAGTGTGCGACGGGCCTAACGCATACTCGGGTTTGCGGCTACAGCGCTGCGATAAAATATCTTTATGGTTGTTTTACCAAAATGAGATAACAGAGAACTGCAACGTTTAATAAATATCTTTATGGTTGTTTTACCAAAATGAGATAACAGAGAACTGCAACGTTTAATACATATCTTTATGGTTGTTTTACCAAAATGAGATAACAGAGAACTGCAACGTTTAATAAATATCTTTATGGTTGTTTTACCAACATGAGATAACAGAGAACTGCAACGTTTAATGGATTGTTCCTTGAGTAAAACTCTGACCTTGCAGCAAAGGTTGTCAAAATCCGTTATGAACTCATGGAGATATTTTGCACACACAATTACGGACGGAGGCACGCACGCACGCACGCACCTACCGACCGAAAAGCCTAACCTCCTTGGGGGATGAAGTAATTCATTCTGTGTCTCTGTCATAGAGTCTCTTCTCGTCTGTGATCGTCCATTGCAGATTGAAAAATAACCGACATTCACAAATCCTCTGCATTTGTCTATATGACTATTTTCTATGTGGTTGTCTAGTGTTAATTGTGCCAGTATTACGTGTTATTGTTCCTTGTATACGTTGTTGTCATTCAGGCTTTTCCCTCCTGTTATCACACACAGCATTCAGGCTATTTATGTCACCACAGAGATCTTGATATCTATTTCAATCACTGATATATGTTTGAATTGGCTGCTATATCTGTCAAACCTTTCGATTTGTTAATGCTCAGACAGGTTTCTCAGGACAATAATATGCCAGCAAAGGCAATCCGTTCATTCATTCATTTGTTCGTTCAATCATTCATTGCTAGATGATCAACGCGGCACTCTTTTGTGTTTGCTGTAAGAACTGGACTGTGTATATACTAGGGCGCCTAGAATCTATGGGCGCGTTTGTTTGGCCACACATCTCGCGATTCTCCCTGAATGGCTAGTCGAGGGTGAGTGAGACGCTCCTAGAAAAACGGCCAATCATCTCGCAAGGCGGAACAACATGGCTGCATCCTGGCGCCAGAGTCGGTGAAGAAGTTGCCGATAGACGAAATAACTGACGATTCAAATATCACATCAGTTTTTCACTTCATAGAATACACCGTGGTGTCATATCGAATGGCACGGGATCTTTTTCAATGACAAAAAGCAACCCGTGTTCAACTGTAGACAATTTTGTAGAAAATGTGAGTCCTCGTTTAATTTCGATCAATTCAAGGGACATAGTTCATGTATACGATGAAGGGACATAATTTATACAGCGTACGTATACTGCAAGCGATACAAAATTTGTCGGCAGGGTATGTCCAGAAATAACCAATACACCTACTCCTCTATATATATATATACAAATGAACACTCGAACAGCAATACTTCCGTGTACGTACACTTTTCCATTCTCGAACCCTGAGAAGCACATTACAAGCACTGTTCTCTCCGAACACCAGCCTAACTCGCACTGTCTCCACCATTTTGGCTCATCCGGGTCAGTGCAGCGGGAAGGATCGAGGGAGCTCCGGACCTCCCTCGGTCTCCCGCCTTCACCGCGAGTGCGTCCTTTTGAGCAAGGAACGTAGGCAACGCCTAGCCCTCGCGATTCTCTCGAGATTTTGGGCCAAACAAACACGCCCAAAGTTCGAACGTTTTATATGAACGTTTTATCCCTCCAGGTTTACTGGAGGTCCTACAGACTTTATTTGTCTGTCTGTCTGTGTGTGTGTCTGTCCCGACTCAACGGCTGATTTCTCACAAACTACTGGACGGATTTCTTTGACATTTTGCACACTAACTGGAAGTTAGGTCCGATTGAATGTATCAAATTTTCAGAATCGAGGCTTGAAGAGAAAGTGGTTTTTTAAGGTCGTACACTCGACATCGCCTCCCCAAATACTCCATTCATGGAATGGCCATGTAACAAATTTTCAGAATCGAGGTTTGAAAAAAGTTACTTTTTAAGACATACATTGCAAATAAAACGCTACAACAGAGTCCAAATGCAAAATGTGTGACGTAATCATTTGACGTGGAATAACGTGACGTAATTTCGAGGAGATTTTCGAGGAGGATTAATTTAGAGAACATTGGTGAAGGAGAGAGAAGGATTTTTTTACGATGCGGGTCGTTCATATCCTGGACGTTTCGTACCTAGTTCAGAAGCTATGATGAGTGACATTATCGCAATAAGAAAATTGCGCTAAGACCCTATAGAAGGCAACACATTATGATGGGGCGTTCAAACGGCTTCACTGCCTATATATAGCCTCTCAACTACTACTAATACTACTACTACTACTACTACTACTACTACTACTACTACTACTACTACTACTACTACATGTACTACTACTACTATGAATAAATACTACTCATGTCCCTCCAGGTTTGCTGGAGGTCCTACAGACTTTTAAATTTATAATTGCTTTACAAACACGTAGTACCGTTAATTGCCGAATGGCTCAGATGGTTAAAGCGTTGGACTATTGTAACGTTAGGTCATGTGTGAACGGGTTCGAATCCACGCTGAAACTTTTTCCCCCCTCTTTTTTCGAGAGGTTGCTGGTTCGAACCCGACCTGTTTTATTGGGGTTTTTTGTGTTTTTTCCCCCTCTTTTCTCGAGAGGTTGCGGGTTCGAACCCGATCTTTTTTAGGGTGCCAAAACCTGGATTTTCAGCGCCAGCGGTTTTTATCCCTCCAGGTTTACTGGAGGTCCTACAGACTTTAGCCCTCCAGGTTTACTGGAGGTCCTACAGACTTTATCTGTCTGTCTGTCTGTCTGTCTGTCCCGACTCCACGGCTGATTTCTCAAAAACTACTGAACGGATTTCCTTGACATTTTGCACACTAACTGGAAGTTAGGTCCGATTGAATGTGTCAAATTTTCAGAATCGAGGCTTGAAGAGAAAGTGGTTTTGTAAGGTCGTACACTCGACATCGCCTCCCCAAATACTCCATTCATGGAATGGCCAAATTGCGAAATATGTGACGTCATCAACAACGTGACGTCATTTGCGAGGAGACTTATTAGAAGGATGAATTTCGTACACTCGGAAGCACGTCCCTAGATAGTCAATAGATGTAAGAGCCTAATCGAGTCAAACTCTTTTCCTACGTTCACAAAACAACATTTGGCTTCTTCGTATGATGAACGTCTACCAGCAGACGCAAAAAAGCGATACTACGCTGTGTTGGCTTAAAATTCATTCCATTTGCGAAACCGGTAAAGTATATGTACCATCTAGATCGTTGCCTTCGCTGGTTTAAAGCCTGGAATCGCCCAGCGAACTAGCTGAATGTCGACACAATCACGCGGCACTGTTGTACATTTGCAGTCAACGTAAGATCTCGTACGACGATTTGATTCAAGGTCTAGTGCTAATTGTTTTGATGGTCTGGTCTCAGTGTCACTAAAATATGATGATTTAATCAATCCCTGATTAAAAAAAATAAGTACGTTGCCCTATATTGATCGACATTCTGAGTGAAATAGATCTATTTCACTGTCCCGCCCGGCGAACTAGCTTGTTGCCGGCTGTATCGAGCTTGTGTGTTCGTGTAGGCCTACTCAAAAGTCAAAATCACAGTCATCTCCGAAACAAGGAATAATCAGAGTAAGGGGGGAAAACATTTCGTTTGCTTTGTTTTGTTCTTGCAGCACTTCAAAGATGGTGTGTAGGTCTGTGACTGTCTGTCTCCATGTGTTTTGTGGTGTGTAGGTCTGTGACTGTCTCCATGTGTTGTGGTGTGTAGGTCTGTGACTGTCTCCATGTGTTGTGTGTAGGTCTGTGACTGTCTCCATGTGTTTTGTGGTGTGTAGGTCTGTGACTGTCTACATGTGTTGTGTGGTGTGTAGGTCTGTGTCTGTCTCTCTCCATGTGTTGTGTGGTGTGTAGGTCTGTGACTGTCTCCATGTGTTGTGGTGTGTAGGTCTGTGACTGTCTCCATGTGTTGTGGTGTGTAGGTCTGTAACTGTCTACATGTGCTGTGTGGTGTGTAGGTCTGTGTCTGTCTCTCTCCATGTGTTGTGTGGTGCGTAGGTCTGTGACTGTCTCCATGTGTTGTGGTGTGTAGGTCTGTGACTGTCTGTCTCCATGTGGTGTGTAGGTCTGTGACTGTCTGTCTCCATGTGTTGTGTGTAGGTCTGTGACTGTCTCCATGTGTTGTGTGATGTGTAGGCCCCAAGCTAAAAGACACATTTTTGTATCATCATCATCAGCAGCAGCAGCAGCAGCAGCAGCAGCAGCATCATCATCATCATCATCATCATCATCATCATCAGTTTTTTTACTCACATGCGAAGCAAAAGTGAGTCTATGTACTCACCCGTTTCGTCCGTCCGGGCGTCCGGGCGTCCGTTTAATACTTTAACGTTGGATTTTTCTCGGAGACTATTAAGTCTATCAACACCCAATTTGGCATGATGGTGTATGATGACAAGGCCTCAAAAAACATACATAGTGACTTGAACTTGCTTCAAGGACAAGGTCGCAGGGGCCATAACTGTTGTCTAAAAAACAGCCATTTTTCACACTTTCTCAATTTTCTCTAAAGTTTTTGAGATTGGATACCTCATCTATACATGGTATATAGGGCAAAGTAAGCCCTATTTTTTGTTACCAGTTTGGTTGACTTGCTTCAAGTCACAGGAGCTCTTTCAAGTTGGATTGTATACATATTTTGAAGTGACCTTGACCCTGGGTTTTTTTCTCTCTTTTTTCCAAGTTTATTTGGTCTAACAGAACACAAGAAGGACAAAATTACAAAGAAGACCAAAAAAGGAAGAGACAAAAATACATCAATATCATGAATATCAACACCACATCATTATCCTCATCATTCTTATCTTTATCATCGGAAGATGATGGTCTCCTCTTCACCACCATCATAATCATCATCCTCAACATATTCATCATCATTCTAGTCATCATCATCATGGTCATCATCATCATCATCATCCTCATCAGCATCATCATCAGCATCCTCATCAAGGAGAGGAAAGAAAGGGTGGCAAGGGCCGTTCCGTTTATTGGATCTCAGGAGAAAAAATAAATTGGGCTAGTCCTTCTACGAAAAAGCACTCAGTAAGTTGTTTGCTCCCTTGGGTGGAGCGTTCAGCCCTCCTCTTACAGTCTTATTTGGCAAGTGACTGATGACAAGAGTCAACTCATTGAACGCGATGACGAGCAAGCTTACGACCACTGGACTGAACCAAGGACGGGAGATCGTGATCAGGGTGTGGCGTCTTCTGTCACGGTTCACCATTGTTCTCTCGGCCGCGATATTGAAGACTTCACTAACACCATTCGTTGTTTTATTTTGTTTGCTCCTAGAGTTGGGGATATCTACGGATTGTGTCATGAAACATTCATGAAGAGTATATGCTTGCGATTGAAACGTTTCCTGTTGGGTGCAATAAGACAGGATTGCAGATGAAAATTGTTTCGAATTTTGCCGCAGAGGACGCATTTGTATTTTGATTTATGGATGAAACATTATAACACATGTCAGCATGGAAACAGTAAAAATGATTTCTCTTAGCACTTAAGATGCTAAATACAAACGATAATATCAAAGTAAAAAATTTAAGAAATAAAATATGACAGGCTCAGAGCGTCAGAGAAACGAACCTTTACGCTGAATAGACTTAATGCAAACAGAGAAGACATAGTAAACAGTTGCAGGAAATACGGTAACGGTGATGATGTTGAGACAAACTCAGAAAGTCACATGTACGTAGGAGATGCACCAATCTGAGTCTGAATCATGATCAGACGCTACTGGTTACACAGGTCTAAGGATTTCACAAACGATTGTCCTTTCGTTGTCCTTGATGTTAGGTACAATGTTCCACGTTCGTTTTGAGATCGTACTTTCTGGTTTCGCTTGGTTTTGTGTGTGTTGTTTATGTTTTTCCTTTGCAATCCTCTTGACAACGGAATGCTTGACACAGCAGCCGGTGGCTTGTCTGTCTCCATGTTTGCTCGTTACCAATTATTTTGCTCAGCTTGGAATGCCGTAACTTTCATGCCAAGAACTCAAACGTATACTTCTTCCTCCTTCTTTTCAGGTGTTCCTAATGGTAGCGTTCTTCCTCCTTCTTTTCAGGTGTTCCTAATGGTAGCGTTCTTCATCCTGCCGTTCTGCATCATGGCCTTCATGTACGTCAGGATATCTCTTTGTCTCTGGACCAGCGCCAATAACCTAACAGGTAAGGCATAGCCATTATTTGCTTAGCAAAAGAAAGCAGACGGAGATAGAGCTCTTCTGTGTTACTTAAACCGCAGGCAGTTGTTCATAAACATTTTGTAGAAATAAACCATTAAGTATACGTCGTCACTAAGCACGCGTTTGATTAATGGAAAAAGCAACCTAAAAAAGCAACAGCCGCCAACATAGGCTTCAGTGATCGGTTTCTACAAAACGAAATGGTACAGCCGTCCACAACTTTCTGTTGAAAAATGTTGCAACAGTAGATATAGGTTTTTAAAAGGGTAAAAGGTGTGGTTTTATGTAGCGAACTCTCACCCATTCCTGGGCTTACACTTTTTCCTACGGTCACAAGGCCACAACTGTTCCTCTCCTGGCACCTGACCACAAGCACAGTGACAGACAAACGAACAGGACGCCCTCAGTCAGATAACAACTCTTCGTCCACTCCCTGGAGAGTAGTCCAGCTCGATGCTGGCTCATGGCCTCACACATGGATTACTCGCACCATCACTGCCCTCACAAGTACCCGGATTTACTCCTGGGTGGGAAGAGTGAATGTGATTTTCGCATGCGCTTTGTATACATGCATAGGTTTCAGCGATAAGCAAAGGGAACAAATACCACCCTGTCCTTGGATGAGTGGGGGTGGGTGGGGTGGGCTGCGGTTTCGGGGGTGGGGGTGAGATGTCGTGCTTCTCTACTATTAAAACGAAGAGTGATTGTTAAAGACCATGTTTCAACTGCTCTCTCTGTTCGGCATACAATCGCTACATGAACGCTTTTTGTTTCTATTAAAAAATCATTGGTGAGACGAAGGGGATGTATCTGACCATGCCGATTGATATGGGTTAATTTTGCAAACATTACATCCTGTCCTCTTGATTCAAGCGTCGGTTGCCTGCCTGCATTTTTAATACTGTTTAGCTCACGTCTGAATTGAGACATTGAAAGAGTGAGGGATGAAACATCTATGCAGGATTTGTCGGTTGCCTGCCTGCATTTGTAATACTGTTTAGCTCACGTCTGAATTGAGACAGTGAAAGAGTGAGGGATGAAACATCTATGCAGGATTTGTCGGTTGCCTGCCTGCATTTGTAATACTGTTTAGCTCACGTCTGAATTGAGACAGTGAAAGAGTGAGGGATGAAACATCTATGCAGGATTTGTCGGTTGCCTGCCTGCATTTTTAATACTGTTTAGCTCACGTCTGAATTGAGACAGTGAAAGAGTGAGGGATGAAACATCTATGCAGGATTTGTCGGTTGCCTGCCTGCATTTGTAATACTGTTTAGCTCACGTCTGAATTGAGACAGTGAAAGAGTGAGGGATGAAACATCTATGCAGGATTTGTCGGTTGCCTGCCTGCATTTGTAATACTGTTTAGCTCACGTCTGAATTGAGACAGTGAAAGAGTGAGGGATGAAACATCTATGCAGGATTTGTCGGTTGCCTGCCTGCATTTGTAATACTGTTTAGCTCACGTCTGAATTGAGACAGTGAAAGAGTGAGGGATGAAACATCTATGCAGGATTTGTCGGTTGCCTGCCTGCATTTGTAATACTGTTTAGCTCACGTCTGAATTGAGACAGTGAAAGAGTGAGGGATGAAACATCTATGCAGGATTTGTCGGTTGCCTGCCTGCATTTGTAATACTGTTTAGCTCACGTCTGAATTGAGACAGTGAAAGAGTGAGGGATGAAACATCTATGCAGGATTTGTCGGTTGCCTGCCTGCATTTGTAATACTGTTTAGCTCACGTCTGAATTGAGACAGTGAAAGAGTGAGGGGTGAAACATCTATGCAGGATTTGATCCCAAAGCTTCAGAAGAGGAAGTCACAGTACTTTTCCCGTGTTTAACGAAAGAAAAGATTCTTATAAATTGAAAAACATGAACTAATCAAGTGATCTCGGGAGTGAATAGTCGGATGTTATCTGCACTGAAACCATACGGGTTGTAAAGCAATGACTCAGAATGGAAACGCAACGTTATGCACAGAAACAGCTTGCAGAGCCGACGGCAGAGTCTATATGTCCTCATTGACATTTTTGTGTATTCGAACTCCAAGGAGTGCAGATTGTCGACGGAGTCATTTTCTGCAACAAGTTACACCCTAGAACCAACAAACCAACACACCTAGAGGCAACACAAAATATTAGTTCTATTAGGACAGCGTAAGTCATCCTTTTTTGTCCACACATCGCACGCTCACTGTCACCTATACTTGCCGTTTTACAGTAGTTTTTCAAATATTGTTACTTTATTTGTCTGCAAAATTGCAACAATACAAGTGCATGCAAGGCGAATGCTGTGCGGGTACGACCTCTAATCCTAAATATCGGTGACAAAATTATTTAACATCAACATCTCAGTCAGATTTTTTGTGCAGTGTTTGAACGTGCGTAACTTCATAAAGTTGCTTCTCGGAGTACGATGCATTCATTACTTTGCTCATCTGCATCCATGAGTAAAACTCATGAAATGGACTAATTACTATGATATGGAAATGTGTGAATGTAACTGGTGCGTTTAGCAGCAGCCTGGTAGTTCGCTTCCCGCAGAGATAAAGAACTGTTGGAGTGAGAGAATGGCGCCATGTTTATGGACTTCATGGTTGGAGCATCCACGATTGTGAACAGATGCACAATATGAATTAAACCTCTTTGCCTTTACTTTGAATCAGAATAGATTATGTTAAACATATCTTTCTACAATCAGTTAGGTTACGTCTCATTTACCCGACTGACAAAACTCTCAAAAATCAGAGTGTTTCAAGCTCGTCTTGTCATGATGGAAATAATCATCAGCTTTTTGATGGTGATATGAACAGAGAAGTAGTGTTTTTGGTGTTTTTCATAAAGGACTAGTATACTAGCAAATCGCTTATTTTTCGTAGCCTTGTGTTTTATTTCCACCGTTCATACTTCACCAATTATTAACGTTTTGTGTATTTATTATTGTTAATTGACGGCACAATATTTTCAAAGCAATGTAGAAAAAAAAACACGTTGCACATTTCTCAGTTGTTTTACCAAAAGGTGTATATCCGGTCGATGTTAGCGCAGATTTTTTCCTTCTAACGACATGGGTTTAAAAAAAATCTTCTTTTTTTTCTCAGCTAATGCCATGTTAAGTAATATCCAACTGGAACAACCCCACAAAAGTCATTTGAACACCAGGCCATGCCTCCGGACATTTGTCAGGGGAAACCTAAGGCCGGACTGTACTGTCTGATTCGCTCACACGGCGGTGAATCATTTGGAACACAGTCCCGAACTATCATATAATCATGAAAAACCATTACTCTTCATTGGGTTCCCAGATAATTGGTAGACCGAATAACGTCACGATGGTTTCGCTCGGCCATTCCTCTTCAGCTCTCCACTGTCCACTTGCCCGTTTTCCCAGCCTGCTACCATGTAGCTATTCGCTCGCCCTCTGAAGACCCCGGACGCCAAGTGGAGACCGTTTGCTGGCTGCCAGTATCATGTGCACCGCACTGAAACGTCGAGTGAGAGTGGCGCTCCATCAAATGAAGGAGGCACGCAAACATCAACCCCATCTCTCAGTTCAACTTGCCCTCCTCATCATCGCGATGCCGTGGGCAGGTTCCGTCAGACTGATCTCTGTATGCGGTCCCCCACAGTCTAGCTCATTAGGCACGTGCACATCGGGCTGGCTGGGCTAGTCAGCAGAGCGGAATAGCGTCTCCCCAAATGTGTCGAAGGTTTAATGTACCCAAAGTTTACATATTGCAACCGAGGAAGAGAACGTTCTAGCGTGACTGCCCCCCAAATGATAGTTTGTTTTCTCCAATTCTTCATTTGTATTCCAAATTAGATTCCTAGGAACGTTTTAAGATTGAAAGTCATACAACACAGGCACACATGCACACAAACACACACGCGCACACACACACACACACACACACACACACACACACACACAAATACACACACACACAAATACACACACACACAAACACACACACAAATGCACACACACACACACACACACACACACACACACACACAAATACACACGCAAATAGGCACACATGCACACAAACACACACGCACACACACACACACACACACAAATACACACACACACACACACACACACACACACACACACACACAAATACACGCACGCACGCACACACCCACGCACACACGCTCACAAACAGACATACGCGCACGCACACATATGTACACACACGCGCGCGCGCATCTAGATCCTATCAGCATGATTAGTATCTAAAATTCTCAAGTACGGCACTACGTTTGTCATGGCAAAGCTATTTTACAGGGTATTTACCATGCGTGCGGTGTAGTTTTTTAGGGCAGAAGTTGTGAACGTATTCAGCTCGGCTCATACGATTTTTTTCAACTCGGGCAGAAGGTTTACTCCTGGTTGTGACTTGTCGACTGCCGGGTCTTCACCGTCCAGTGACGCTAAAGCCTGTTTCTCACCAGAAGAACCACTCGCACAAGAAGTTGTCCAGCAAGTACGAAAAGATCCCCTGCAAACCTGATCTGAGTCACATAGTTGGGACTGACTGTACTGGTACGCACGCCACTGCCAGTGCTTGCCTGCCCGACACAGCCACATGAGAAACCACGTGGTACTGTTTATCTCTGTGACCCGGCTTGCGACTGGATGCGACTTCGAGCCACATCTCGGTTTGAATAATCTAGCGATTTAAATGTATTATCAACATATTCTGCATAGTTCTCTGTTTGAATAATCTAGCGATTTAAATGTATTATCAACATATTCTGCATAGTTCTCTGAGAAAGTGACTATTTTTTATTACGGTTTCTTTGTATGTGTGTAAGTAATTTTCAAACTGAGTGTTTTGCATACGATCCAAGGAAAAAATGGCGGTTTGTGCGCCCGGCTGGAGGAAAGGTTCTTAGTGTTTCCGGAGCATGTCCTGGGAGCACTGCATACACTTCAAACCCGGTCTGCCGATCCCTGCGAACCTGGTTCAGAACCGCCTCAACAAAGTGAAGCTGAAAATGCTCCCCAGGAATCGATTTTGATGCGTGGCAGTCCTTAACAGAGAAGATCAATGACGTCGTAGTCTGCATTGGGGAGCTTGTTGGAAACTCGTTAAACTACAGTAAGTTAGCGAGGCCTGCGGGACTCCAATTAGCGACGGAGGCAATGTAGGGGCGCAGATAAGTCATCGTTATCTCCTAAACGTTTGCACAGTTTCTTTTTTTACATTCGTCAGATACTGATTTTTATGCCGGCTGAATACCATAGAAAGATAAGTCTGGAAGATCCGACTTTTCTCAGATTTCAGATAGTTTTCTTCAGTACAGACATGTGAATGAGGTAAAAGTACGAGTTCTTCAGTCATGACACCCATGGTAGAATTCCGGCTCTCTGCAGTTATGTCAAAATATTGTTTTGTTTTGTTTGGATTTGGTTCTCGTTAACAATTTTAAATCCACGTAGTGGATCGTAATGTAGCAGCTCTTACGATAAATCATTATATTCAAACACAAAAATGTCCACTTTTTATTAGGTTTTTTCCCCACAGCTGAAATGGGGTATAAGAAGGGCGGCGCCCAGGGGCATTTTGGATAATTGTAAAAGGCTTGTATCATTAAAATGTAGCTATGCTGATGTACGAAAGTAGCTGATGGATTTCATCATTTCCTGTGCTTTGCAGTAGATGTGTACTGTGCACATGAATACATAAAGAGTAAAAAAGGACGAGAAAAGGCAGAGAAGGAAAAGTGAGGAAGGAGAAAAGGAGAAGAAAGAGGTGGCGGTGCAGGAGCAGCAGCAGCAGCACCAGGAGGAGGAGGAGGAGCAGGAGGAGGAGGAGGAGCAGGAGGAGGAGGAGGAGGAGGACGTCGACGACGACGACGACGACGACGACGAGGAGGAGGAGGACGAGGAGGAGGAGGACGAGGAGGAGGAGGACGAGGAGGACGAGGAGGAGGAGAAGGAGGAGGAGGAGGAGGAGGAGGAGGAGGAGGAGGAGGAGGAGGAGGAGGAGGAGGAGGAGGAGGAGGAGGAGGAGGAGGAGGAGGAGGAGGAGGAGGAGGAGGAGGACGAGGAAGAGGAGGAGGAGGAGAAGGAGGAGGAGGAGGAGGAGGACGAGAAGATGTCAATGTATTTGAATACCTCATGTGAGCAAACGAACAAACCATTTTACGTGCTATTTGAACATATCTTTATCAAGTGATGAAAAGGAGAGAATTCGCTATATTGGAGTTGAATGGAGTTTTGTTTAAAATGTAGCAAATTATGAAGATTGTGTTGTATTGTCATTTTTAATGCACTGGTGGCCCTATCAATAAAGTTTCGAGTTCGAGTTCTCTCTCTGTCTGTCTCTCTCTCTCTCTCTGTCTCTGTCTCTCTGTCTCTCTCTCTCTCTCTTTCTCTCTCTTTCTCTCTCTGTCTCTGTCTCTCTCTCTCTTTCTCTCAATCTATCTATCTTTATCTCTATCTATATATCTCTCTATCTCTCTCTATCTCTCTATCTCTCTATATGTCTTTCTCTCTATATGTCTTTCTCTCTCTCTCTCTCTCTCTCTCACCTTCTCAAACACCACACGCAGGCGCGCGCGTGCACGAATGCATGCATAAATGCAAGCACTCACGGACATAGACACATACACACACATACACACAAACACATACGCCCTACAGGCACGCTGACACACACGCACACACACACACGCAGAGAAAAAAACTATGTGACACACAGGGTTCGTACAGGTCATGGAAAACCTGGAAAGTCATGGAAATTGATATTTCATTTTCCAGGCCTGGAAAATCATGGAATTTCAATTTAAGTAATGGAAAGTCATGGAATTTAATAAATTAAAAAAAGAAAGAAAAATTGATGTTTTCTAGGCTGTGCTTCGTGCGATACTCTCAATCTATTTTTACACGCTGCGAACGACAGGAAAACGTGCCCTTGCATCCCATTGGTTAATTTTGAAGGCTCGTTTGTCTTCTGCTTCCTGATTGGTTCTTTGGCTAGGTGACCTGGTTTCATTTCCACGCCGGTCGGGTCAGTTGGTTCAAACGAGGAGAAAGTGAAAAGAGCTTGTTTTGTTTGTGGTGCAGTGTTTCTTTGAGATTATCATCATGCCTGGAAAGTGTCGATTTCAAGACACTTGGACACGAGACGAAAAATACCGTGAGTGGGTCATGCGAGTGAAACTGAATGGGATGGCAAAGTGCCG
>JAWQFJ010000728.1:310024-317524 GCA_034096865.1 Theodoxus fluviatilis | reverse complement strand
AGGGATTCTTCTCTACACATCCTCGGACAAGTTTCTCAGCTCGCAATACCTTTTTCCTACGTGATCAGCTAGCCGACTGTTGTATTCTTTCTTCATTTGTCATGTGACCCTGAATATGACAGTTTGGTCGATTCGTGACAAAATTGCTGGGGCGAAGTCCTGATGCACCACGAAGTCTGATGCACCACGAAGTCTGACTGATGCGCCACGAAGTCTGATGCACCACGAAGTCTGATGCACCACGAAGTCTGATGCACCACGAAGTCTGATGCGCCACGAAGTCTGATGCACCACGAAGTCTGACTGATACACCACGAAGTCTGATACACCACGAAGTCTGATGCACCACGAAGTCTGATGCACCACGAAGTCTGACTGATGCACCACGAAGTCTGATACACCACGGAGTCTGATGCGCCACGAAGTCTGATGCACCACGAAGTCTGATGCACCACGAAGTCTGACTGATGCACCACGAAGTCTGATGCACCACGAAGTCTGACTGATGCACCACGAAGTCTGACTGATGCACCACGAAGTCTGACACACCACGGAGTCTGACTGATGCGCCACGAAGTCTGACACACCACGAAGACTGACACACCACGAAGTCTGACTGATGCGCCACGAAGTCTGATGCACCACGAAGTCTGACTGATGCACCACGAAGTCTGACTGATGCGCCACGAAGTCTGATGCACCACGAAGTCTGACTGATGCACCACGAAGTCTGACTGATGCACCACGAAGTCTGACTGATGCACCACGAAGTCTGACTGATGCACCACGAAGTCTGACTGATGCACCACGAAGTCTGACTGATGCACCACGAAGTCTGATGCACCACGAAGTCTGATGCACCACGAAGTCTGATGCGCCACGAAGTCTGACTGATGCACCACGAAGTCTGATGCACCACGAAGACTGATGCACCACGAAGTCTGATGCACCACGAAGTCCGATGCGCCACGAAGTCTGATGCACCACGAAGTCTGATGCACCACGAAGTCTGATGCACCACGAAGTCTGATGCACCACGAAGTCTGATACACCACGAAGTCTGATGCACCACGAAGTCTGATGCACCACGAAGTCCGATGCACCACGAAGTCTGATGCACCACGAAGTCTGATGCACCACGAAGTCCGATGCGCCACGAAGTCTGATACACCACGGAGTCTGACTGATGCGCCACGAAGTCTGATGCACCACGAAGTCTGATGCACCACGGAGTCTGACTGATGCACCACGAAGTCTGATGCACCACGAAGTCTGATACACCACGAAGTCTGATACACCACGGAGTCTGACTGATGCACCACGAAGTCTGACTGATGCACCACGGAGTCTGACTGATGCACCACGAAGTCTGACTGATGCACCACGAAGTCTGACTGATACACCACGGAGTCTGACTGATGCACCACGAAGACTGATACACCACGGAGTCTGACTGATGCACCACGAAGTCTGATGCACCACGAAGTCTGATACACCACGAAGTCTGATACACCACGGAGTCTGACTGATGCACCACGGAGTCTGATACACCACGAAGTCTGATACACCACGAAGTCTGATGCACCACGAAGTCTGATGCACCACGAAGTCTGATACACCACGAAGTCTGATGCACCACGAAGTCTGATACACCACGAAGTCTGATACACCACGAAGTCTGACTGATGCACCACGAAGTCTGATGCACCACGAAGTCTGATGCACCACGAAGTCTGATGCACCACGAAGTCTGATACACCACGAAGTCTGATACACCACGAAGTCTGATACACCACGGAGTCTGATACACCACGGAGTCTGACTGATGCACCACGAAGTCTGATGCACCACGAAGTCTGATGCACCACGAAGTCTGATACACCACGAAGTCTGACTGATGCACCACGAGTCTGATACACCACGAAGTCTGATGCACCACGAAGTCTGATGCACCACGAAGTCTGATGCACCACGAAGTCTGACTGATGCACCACGAAGTCTGATGCACCACGAAGTCTGATGCACCACGAAGTCTGACTGATGCACCACGAAGTCTGATGCGCCACGAAGTCTGATGCACCACGAAGTCTGATGCACCACGAAGTCTGATGCACCACAAAGTCTGACTGATACACCACGAAGTCTGATGCGCCACGAAGTCTGACTGATACACCACGTGATGCGCCACGAAGTCTGATGTACCACGTGATGTGCCACGAAGTCTGATGTACCACGTGATGCGCCACGAAGTCTGATGTACCACGTGATGCGCCACGAAGTCTGATGTACCACGTGATGCGCCACGAAGTCTGATGCACCACGAAGTCTGATGCACCACGAAGTCTGATACACCACGAAGTCTGATGCGCCACGAAGTCTGATACACCACGAAGTCTGATGCGCCACGAAGTCTGATGCACCACGAAGACTGATGCACCACGAAGACTGATGCACCACGAAGTCTGATGCGCCACGAAGTCTGACTGATACACCACGAAGTCTGACTGATGCACCACGAAGTCTGACTGATGCGCCACGAAGTCTGACTGATACACCACGAAGTCTGATGCGCCACGAAGTCTGATACACCACGAAGTCTGATACACCACGAAGTCTGATGCGCCACGAAGTCTGATACACCACGAAGTCTGATGCGCCACGAAGTCTGATGCACCACGAAGTCTGATGCACCACGAAGACTGATGCACCACGAAGTCTGATGCGCCACGAAGTCTGACTGATACACCACGATGTCTGACTGATGCACCACGAAGTCTGACTGTTGCGCCACGAAGTCTGACTGATACACCACGAAGCCTGATACACCACGAAGTCTGACACACCACGAAGTCTGACTGATGCACCACGAAGTCTGATGCGCCACGAAGTCTGACTGATACACCACGAAGTCTGATACACCACGAAGTCTGACTGATGCAACACGAAGTCTGATGCACCACGAAGTCTGACACACCACGAAGACTGATGCACCACGAAGTCTGATGCACCACGAAGTCTGATACACCACGAAGTCTGATACACCACGAAGTCTGACTGATGCACCACGAAGTCTGATGCGCCACGGAGTCTGACTGATGCACCACGAAGTCTGATGCACCACGAAGTCTGATGCACCACGAAGTCTGATGCACCACGAAGTCTGACTGATACACCACGAAGTCTGACACACCACGAAGTCTGATGCACCACGAAGTCTGATGCGCCACGAAGTCTGATGCACCACGAAGTCTGATGCACCACGAAGTCTGACTGATACACCACGAAGTCTGATACACCACGAAGTCTGACTGATACACCACGAAGTCTGATACACCACGAAGTCTGATGCACCACGAAGTCTGATGCGCCACGAAGACTGATACACCACGAAGTCTGATGCACCACGAAGTCTGATGCACCACGAAGTCTGACTGATACACCACGAAGTCTGATGCGCCACGAAGTCTGATGCACCACGAAGTCTGATGCACCACGAAGTCTGATGCACCACGAAGTCTGATGCACCACGAAGTCTGACTGATGCACCACGAAGTCTGATGCACCACGAAGTCTGATGCACCACGAAGTCTGACTGATGCACCACGAAGTCTGACTGATGCACCACGAAGTCTGATGCACCACGAAGTCTGATGCACCACGAAGTCTGACTGATGCACCACGAAGTCTGATGCACCACGAAGTATGATGCACCACGAAGTCTGACTGATGCACCACGGAGTCTGATACACCACGAAGTCTGATGCACCACGAAGTCTGATGCACCACGAAGTCTGATGCACCACGAGACTGATGCACCACGAAGTCTGACTGATACACCACGAAGTTTGATGCACCACGAAGTCTGATGCACCACGAAGTCTGATGCACCACGAAGTCTGACTGATGTACCACGACGTCTGATGCACCACGAAGTCTGACTGATGCACCACGAAGTCTGATGCGCCACGAAGTCTGACTGATGTACCACGAAGTCTGATGCACCACGAAGTCTGACACACCACGAAGACTGATGCACCACGAAGTCTGACACACCACGAAGACTGATGCACCACGAAGTCTGACACACCACGAAGTCTGACTGATGCACCACGAAGTCTGACACACCACGAAGACTGATGCACCACGAAGTCTGACACACCACGAAGTCTGACTGATGCACCACGAAGTCTGATACACCACGAAGTCTGATGCACCACGAAGTCTGACTGATACACCACGAAGACTGATGCACCACGAAGTCTGATGCGCCACGAAGTCTGATACGCCACGAAGTCTGATACACCACGAAGTCTGACTGTTGCACCACGAAGTCTGACTGATGCACCACGAAGTCTGATGCACCACGAAGTCTGACACACCACGAAGTCTGACTGATGCACCACGAAGTCTGATGCACCACGAAGTCTGATACACCACGAAGTCTGACTGATGCACCACGAAGTCTGATGCGCCACGAAGTCTGATGCACCACGAAGTCTGATGCACCACGAAGTCTGACTGATGCACCACGAAGTCTGATGCACCACGAAGTCTGATGCACCACGAAGTCTGACTGATGCACCACGAAGTCTGATGCACCACGAAGTCTGATGCACCACGAAGTCTGACTGATACACCACGAAGTCTGACTGATGCACCACGAAGTCTGATGCACCACGAAGCCTGATACACCACGAAGTCTGACTAATGCACCACGAAGTCTGATGCGCCACGAAGACTGACACACCACGAAGTCTGACGCACCACGAAGTCTGACACACCACGAAGTCTGACAGATGCACCACGAAGTCTGACTGACACACCACGAAGTCTGACTGATGCACCACGAAGTCTGATGCACCACGAAGTCTGATACACCACGAAGTCTGACTGATGCGCCACGAAGTCTGACTGATGCACCACGAAGTCTGATGCACCACGAAGTCTGATACACCACGAAGTCTGACTGATGCGCCACGAAGTCTGACTGATGCACCACGGAGTCTGATGCACCACGAAGTCTGATGCACCACGAAGTCTGACTGATACACCACGAAGTCTGATACACCACGAAGTCTGACTGATACACCACGAAGTCTGATGCACCACGAAGTCTGACTGATACACCACGAAGTCTGACTGATACACCACGAAGTCTGATGCACCACGAAGTCTGACTGATACACCACGAAGTCTGACTGATACACCACGAAGTCTAATACACCACGAAGTCTGATGCACCACGAAGTCTGATACACCACGAAGTCTGACTGATACACCACGAAGTCTGACTGATGCACCACGAAGTCTGACTGATGCACCACGAAATCTGACTGATACACCACGAAGTCTGACTGATACACCACGAAGTCTGATGCACCACGGAGTCTGATACGCCACGAAGTCTGACTGATGCACCACGAAGTCTGACTGATACACCACGAAGTCTGACTGATGCACCACGAAGTCTGATACACCACGAAGTCTGACTGATACGCCACGAAGTCTGACTGATACACCACGAAGTCTGATGCACCACGAAGTCTGACTGATACACCACGAAGTCTGATGCACCACGAAGTCTGATACGCCACGAAGTCTGATGCACCACGAAGTCTGACTGATGCACCACGAAGTCTGACTGATGCACCACGAAGTCTGACTGATACACCACGAAGTCTGATACGCCACGAAGTCTGACTGATGCACCACGAAGTCTGACTGATACACCACGAAGTCTGATACACCACGAAGTCTGACTGATGCACCACGAAGTCTGACTGATACACCACGAAGTCTGACTGATGCACCACGAAGTCTGACTGATACACCACGAAGTCTGACTGATGCACCACGAAGTCTGACTGATACACCACGAAGTCTGACTGATGCACCACGAAGTCTGATGCACCACGAAGTCTGATGCACCACGAAGTCTGATACACCACGAAGTCTGATACACCACGAAGTCTGATACGCCACATGAAGCGCCACGAAGTCTTGAAATTTCGCGCGGCACCAAGAATTCGCACACCACATAACCAAACAAAACAAACAAAAGTCGGGCAACTTGTCACCTTGCACTTCTTGTGACTCTTTTGGCCCAACCTCGACACTCCACTTTTTTGTATATTCCTTTTCCTTATATACTGTATCTACATTCCAGATACATCTTCGGACACATTGCCTAAGTCTCGTTTCCGTTTCCCACCCAGGAGTAAAAACGAGCATCTGTGAGGCCAGTGAAGGCATACCTAGAGTTATACCAGTCGCAAAACCTGGAGGCATCATTACTCCACCAATTTTGCCACAGAGGGAGTGAGGAGAAAGCGTGGACTCTCAGTGATATATTTTCCAGGCCAGCCGATAGGACGAGGAGGCCACGCATTCTCGTGCATTCAAATCCTCTATGAGACGAGCAGGTGTTTTCGTTGTCTTGCGACCATCTGCTGTAGTGATTCGGGACAACGCTTAAGACAAAAATCACGAAAGTGTTGTAGGACGCAACTCCAACCACGACGTCCCGTAAACAAAACGGAAGAAAACTTTGGTCCTGCATTCTACTTAAACAGCACTACCAAGCATGAGGTCCAGGTTTGGTCAACTGCACGCTGTGTGACAACGCATTTCCACGGAGGAGGAGTGAGTGTAGGGGATGAGTGGATGGGATTATAGTGCGGTGAGTCAAACAATGCCTTCTCTACGTAATGTTCACCTATCAAAGAGTCGAATTTTACCAGAAACACCACCACCACCACCACGTAAAAAAACTTTTAAAACTTGCCATGAATAAACTGCTTGGTCAACGGCAGACATCGAGGCAGATTTCCTCGAGGCCCTTCTGCACGTTCGTGACATCACGTAACGATCTGTTTGATTGGCTAATAGATGGGTCTCTGTACATAAGGATGATGAATGACATTTTATGGTCTCTTAGCCTTAGCATGCTATGTAAGCCCTATTATAACGAAAGTTACTATGTTACAGAAGAAGCAAGTCAAGTCTCGATTCCCTCAGTTATCGCCTTTTGCGAAGAGCGTGGGGAACCGTGGTGGATCTATTATTACCCTTAACCTCCAGGGTGTGGTCTCTGTACACAGATGCGCTCAACATTCGAGGGACTCCATCACGACAGAGGATAGTTTGTGCATTGTGACCCCAGCTTTCCTGGTTCATGCCACCCGTGTTTTCGCCTCCATTTCTGGGTTCAGATTATTTTCTTCCGTGCGTCTCCATGTTCAGGCTTAAAGGGACTAATCTTTGTTTCTGACAAACTGTCACAGGTCGCGCATGCTAAGGTGCTGAAATGATTATCCTCACCGCCGGCTCGTGATTTTAATAAATCGATTTACATGTCTAGGGGATCACACACGCGCCGTGATGCAACAGGCTTTCTCTCCATGCGATGGTTCACACAAAGTAGAACACCAAGGAGTAGGCAAGGAATTAAAAATAAATTTTAATTAAAATAAATGGGCAATTTCTATATAAATGAAAATG
>JAWQFJ010000728.1:280024-302524 GCA_034096865.1 Theodoxus fluviatilis | reverse complement strand
GATTTCAGTGTCGACGAGGAGGAAAGTGGTGATGAAGCGAGTGATAGCAGTGGCGAGGAGAGTGTTGGTTTGGCCGAAGAAGAAAACAGTGACGACAATCATCCTCTGGTTGAAGATTGTGGTGTGAACAATGTACGTGTTGATGAAATTCAACACCCTGATGTGGAGAGGCTGAAAGTTGAGGGATTCCTCTGCAGATGCAAAGTCAAGACGTTGGACGGTTCTGTGGGCTCTGGTTGACCTTAGCTCGTTTGCAGTGATTTTATTCATATTATGAATGTGGTTTTAGCAATAGGCATGCATGACCTTTACGCCTAAAACGAATATTTTATATGTATTGTAAAAACATGTAGAAATGTTAATACTTCATAATAAAATGTGTGTGGGTTTTGTTTATGTTATGTTGTATGACAGTGCCAAATTACAAGAAGATCCACGCATGGTTGCTTAGGAAAATATTGGTCTGAAGTTTGGAAACATAAAATTCACTTTTTCTCAGAATTGCGTTTCGGGGGAGGCGGTATGTACATATAAAGGCCTGTATCTCCAAGACTAATTGTCCGATTTTCAAACGGTTTTGCTCATTGGAATAGGCATTAACAATACTGTAAGACTGTACATAACTCAAAACGATCCAGAGGTGCAAAGCGACTCAAACCGTATTGACAAAAGTCGCCTTTGGTCAAAAGTTTCGGACCTGTTCTACGTTTTGTATTGCCGTACGAATGTGTCCTTCTCTTTTGTATTTCAAAGGTAGTTGAGGGGAAATAGTGCATCGGTGGCTACTACACAAAAACACCGCTACCTTTCTATCGCTTTTAAAAATCAAAGATAGGAGATCAAGACATACAGTTCGTTTTATGATTTTCCTCAGCTCTGCATGAAAAACTGTTGGACTTTCCATATATCAGGAGTATGAAATAAACCGTTGCTGCTATTTTGCATGTGTATTTGGAAGATAAAATAATACACTGTTCAGTGCAAAATATTGCACTTACTGACCCACTTCGTGGAAGATCAATATTTATAACCCTGTCATTTTCGATGCCTATACAAAGCGTTGTGCAAAATAGATTTGTTTCATTGCCATCTGTACACGAGCTTGCGAAGAGGAGAGAGAGGGGGTGGGGGGGGGGCGGGGGTGGGGGGGGGGGGAGGGGGGAGGAGACAGGCGGTCGAATAGAGGGACTGATACGGACAGACGGACTGATACGGATAGCCGGATGGGTAGAAAGGCAGAAGAATCAAAAGGCTGATGAATGGTCAGAAAGCGAATAAGAAAGAGAAAAAAGAGAGATACAGATATAGTGACGCAGTTAGCTGATAGTTCACTGGATGCAGCGGGGTGAGAAGTGGGTGGGTGGGATGTTGCTGTGATGTCTATTACACACAAGCACTCTGTACTGACTCAAATATTTTTTGGCGACAGCGCTGGTCCTAGCTGGTTATGTTGCCTCTCCCCGCTCCCAGCCGGTCATCCCCTCGCCCCCCCCCCCCCCTCCCCCCCCCCCCCCCCTCAACCCCTTCCCCAGCCCATGTCATTGGCGTGATACACTTTCATATACAAGTAGTGTCCAAGAGAAGGTTTTCTTTTCCCGTTTTATATTTTCTGCATTATGACCCTAGCCTTCCTAGTACAGGTCACCTTTGTTTTCCCCCCATATCTGGATGCAGATGCCTTTCCTTCCCTTGCATTTCCATTTTTCCGTATTCATGTATGCATGTGTTTATACATTTTAAATAATCAGCATGGAGATTGTGTTCGTCTTTGCTACATAAATAGCATTTATAACGGAGACTCTGTAATTCGTGAGTTTTGAAAAGAAATGGATAGGAAAGGAAAAGGTGGAAGAGGCGATTTCTTCAGGCGCATGACCTATAAAAGACAATTTAACGATCAAAGAAACAAACAGCTTTTTTTCTCCACTTATCCCGAATTCTGCGACTAAGATTGCCAACAACAAAACTTGTACAAATGTACAACAGTCCGTCCGCGAGAAAGTGCATTGTAATATTGACTAACACGATGTTTCCAATTTACCTGCCGTTAACACCACATGATAAACCCAGCACTAAAAGAGAATAACAGATCCAGATTGGTCCATCATACTGTCGCTGACATTTGTCACACTGTAAAACTATGAGCTTATTCATGTGTTGTTGTTGTTTACTCTATTGGTTCAGGATTGACTAAAAGTTCAGTATCGCATTTCGACTGTCTTCAACAATGTACTCAAGACAAGCACTTACACAGGCGTGACATGTCGATGCACCCGACGATGACTTCTGGTTGAACATAATCTTCCTAACTCAGCCATGTTTGTGATTGGCTTCGACTGCAAATTTCAGAATGTATGTCATCTTCCCATGGCATGTATTCCCATCAATATACTTTAGACAAGAACGCAGGCACGACCATTTGGATAACACAGAAGAAGGAGAACCATGGCTGAATACAGGCTGTTTTGCTGCTTTCCCATGCAGTCGGCTTTCAATGCGGTGGTTGACTTGGTGGCCTTGATCATTCTTCCTCAGACCGTAAGCACCGATTCTGCAGTGTTCACCTGTGTAATCCAGGGAGAAGCCGTGGCTATGTGGCAGAGTGGTTAGTGCGCTGGACCTACAGTCGCTTGCGGCTAGTGGATACAGCGTTCGAAGCTGCGCGGTTCCCAGAGTTGCATCCGTGAGCAAGATGCTTAACTCGCATTGCTTCTCCCCACCCAGGAGTAAAACCGGGTACCTGTGAGGGCCTTTGTTGGCAAAACGTAGTGCGATTAACCCTTGTAGGCGGCCAAGCGCCGGCATTGGGTTGGAATACTCCCCAGGGAGCGGAGTTGGTGCTGGTACCTGACTGTGCGCGTCTTAAATGTCTGTCACTGTTTGTTGTGAGATACCAGTGAGGATTGATCAAGATGCCCAGTGATAGGGGGGTAAAGTGTAAAGCGGTTTGAGACCCAGACAAAGAGTGTAAGTCGCTATATAAAATCACACCTTTACCTTTATTGATTATCTGCACCCTGGATGTTGCCCTACCAGGTGCTCGATTAGCGGCCTTGGAGACGTGTAGCTGCAGTGGAAAAACGCCTCGAGGGGGAAGACGTTGTTGTGCTTGTGGCGGATAAATGTTTGTGGTCTTTTTCGTAAATACTTCTGCCCCCTTCCTATTTTATGAAGAAGGCTTTTCAGAGGAATTCACTTTGCTAAAACTGCAAGCAGGAAGAGGAACAAAGAAAATGAATGTCTCCGTTTGTGGCTTGTTGTTGTATTGTTGTTAAACGAGCAGCCCGTGTTAAAAATGTGAGGTTTCTGCTCAGGTTCGAGGATAGGAATGGAGCACCACAGCTCCACATTTGTCAAAGACGAAACATAAGGGAAATGGAGCGCTGACTCACTCATACTCCAGCCAACACCAGTAATTTGGGGAGCAGTAGCCTTACGCAGCCTGCAGAGGCTGATAGGCTTTAAAGCCGCATCTATCCAAATGTGAGGTCAAAGGTTAACAATGAACCGAATGTGGTGTAATATATTTATAAAGATCTTTCGCAATGTAAACTTGTTTCTGCCTGCGGCGTTCAAAGCTCTGTGAATCATCCCTTCCACTGCAGTAAGTGCACGTCGGCTGACAGGCTGGTAAGTGGCGTGGGATGGAGTGTAATTTCTACTTTACTGAAATACTTATTTGAGAGAGAGAGAGAGAGAGAGAGAGAGAGAGAGAGAGAGAGAGAGTCAGACAGAGAAAGACAGAGAGATACAGAGAAAAACATAGAAAGACAGAGAGACAGACAGAGAGACACAGATATACATACAGAGAGACAGAGACAAAGAAAGACAGAAAGAGAGACAGACATAGAGAGAGAGTAAGAGAGAGAGAGAGAGAGAGAGAGAGAGAGAGAGAGAGAGAGCAGACCAGACCAGACCAGACCAGACCAAACCAGACAGACAGACCAGACAGACAATACAGAGAGTGTAGGTCGGGAGCTGGAATCGCTTCCTTATCATTTCTCCAATTACATGGTGCCCCTGTGGATTTGATAGACTCATGGTGTCACCCTGCGCATCTTGTTAAGGACAAATGACTGATACAATTGAGTCTTGGCTTCCTCATATTCCCTCATACACCAGTGACTCGGCCAGTCAGCAGCCTTACGTAGCCATTGAAGGCTGATAGCCCGTCAAGCCTCATTCATCTATCAATCCATCCATCCATCCATCCATGCATCCATCCATCCATCCATCCATCCACCCACCCATCCATTCTATTTAGACTTTCTTCCTACCTCCTAAACAAGAGTCGTAAATTTGTATCTGCCGAAACCCATGTCAAAGATGGGGTTATAAAATTAGATCTCGATGATTTATTCGCCGTGAACAATGATATGTCCAGTAAGCCAAATGCACCATGCATCAATTTGAGGAAATTCGGTTTTGCCTGCAGGGCAGCAATTGATCAAATGGTACAGCTCTGATGGAACGTGATTGTAATGAAAATGAACTTGCAGTAGACTGCAGCCAGTGAGGTGGGCATGGAAAACGTCAGTAATCACCTGTTGTCACATCTACTTGTCCTCCTTTTTCCGCGTCAGCAACGCAGACCAAAGACACTTAAAGAGTGTCTTTGCACAGACATAGCTGTGCCTTTTAGAAAAGAGTAGGTTATTTTCCACTGAATTCGGAAACGTGAAATATGCCATGCAAATGCTGTGGTCTGCTTCTGTGGCTGCGAAAAGCAT
Source organism: Theodoxus fluviatilis (assembly GCA_034096865.1). Lineage (NCBI taxonomy): Eukaryota > Metazoa > Mollusca > Gastropoda > Cycloneritida > Neritidae > Theodoxus > Theodoxus fluviatilis. Next base: position 297,794 of record JAWQFJ010000728.1, on the reverse strand, counting down.
GACTGGTTTACAATAGCTGAATGTTCCACTCTGAACTCGACGATCATATGAATGCCGTCCTAAGACTAAGAGGATTTTTTCCCGTCAAAACTGTACTCAAAAGGTACAAAATGCAACACATACAAGAAATACCAGAACGGTTGCTTGTCGGGATATTATTAATAAATTGTTCATCCGACAGTTACAGTGACAGTTGCTCACTCCATCTGGCTTCGAAGCCCTCGGGGTTTTTTCATGGTAGGGGAACCTTTTTGGTCTCAAAAACTGATTGCAAATATCAATGAAAAATGATTTAAAACTAGGAGGGGAGCCCTTAAGATTTATATAATGAATGCATCTCTTTACAAGAAGTCTGATGCAGTTGACTGAATAGCTCTCTGTAGTAGCACCAAACTGTAACAGTTGGACAGTACTTTCTGTCTGACGCACTTTGGATTGAAATAGGTCCCTACTTGTCTCCACAGGGCGTCACTATACTACATTCAGCGAAGAGATGTTCAAGAAATTCCCCATAAGCATGGAAAATTAGCAGGAATAATCTTTGATAATGTTCACTCTAAACAGAAACAATTTTTGTAGACAGGACACGATGAAGACTCATCACTTGGAACACTCCAAGTTTGATCTCAGAGGTTTCCTCATATGAAAGGAAGAAGTACTTCCTTCACATTAGGTTTGCTGCATTTAATTTTTTTCCTCAATGCATAAGGAAGTTGGTCTAATTTTTGTCTTGTAAAATGTTTGTAGTAATTTTGAAAATACTATTTTGAGGACTTTTTCAGTAAGAATTTCCCAATGCCCTAAGAAGATTTACATACGCTCGACCCTGCATTCAAACTATCCCTGGAAAATCGAATCTAACCTTACGCTAGATTCATCCGGACCGTCTATTCTCACAACTACTTCGTCGATATCCTGAATAAGCATTTGCAATTTAGATATACTCTTAGTGTCAGTGTATAATCTAGTTGTGAATTCGCTGCCAGCGTCTGGTATTTGTTCACAGATGCCATCGATTGACATAGTATCCGCGGATGCTAATGGCTGCAGTTATTCGCGAAGAGCATCTTCATCTCGGTGCATGACCAGCAGCCAGGCCTGAAAAAAAGCAAACGGAGGATGGGACTGCACTTCTTTGGGAAGCACTTCAGTGACATGAGCACCGCGGGCTTTGACGTGTTTTCTTTCGCAGATCAGGGCCAGAGTTGCAGGCATCATGCGGCCGTTCCATCTTTACCGAAGGCAACATATGCGTGCAGCACTGACGACAGCAGTTTGTCCGTTTCAGCAAGGCTGGACTCCATTGGGGGGGTCAAGTACGTGCCACATACTCTCGGCATCCAGTTCGGAACTAAAGCAATGGTCGTGGCAAAACGGAGAGTTTGTGATTTATTTAAGCACGTGCGCTAGTAACTTTTACGCTCATCCAACTGCGCCTACATGCACACACGCTATCGCAGTTTTCGTCTGTGCAGTAAAAAGCCAGCACGCACGCGCTCACGTGTTAAGTCACGAGAGCACGTGCAGCTCGGGGCATGTCATTTACCATGGGCACGCACTACAATATACTGCTTTCTGCCTCCGCCTGGTCGATGGAATAAAAGGTCAGAGACGGTTTTATCTTTGTTTGGTTTTACCCTTTTGGCCTTGTCTTGTTTGCGCAGACATCTCCAAATTGGTCGTACAGTGAACGTAACTAACGTGCCTTTTCTGTGGGTCCCATCACTGTCGACCCCCGAGCCATGTTAAACAATGCTTCTCATATACCAGGGACAAAACGAGACATTGGGACATGGGGTTTAGTTGGAGGTGTCATTCTACTGTACCCTGAGGCTGCCTTCTGGACCTTCCGTATTTGATCTTATGGTACATCATCCGACACCAGTATTTTCACACATCCATTTCTATAGATGACCTGAGAGAAATTTGTTCTTCTCATACAACATGCGAGCAATACCCCAGTTGCCATAAATCTGAACGCAATTTGATCCTAAAATGCATGACAATTAATTCGCCACCCAGCTACCGCCACTGAGATTTATTAATATTTTTTCATAACTTTGCAACTCATTAGTCCACCTTTTCCAATGACCTTTTTCATTTCAGCCTACGGTACATCCGTCCACCTGAGTGAGTTCAGGTAAAGCTTTCTGTGGATATGGCACTGTAGCCTGTAGTACAGTTTCACCCCGTAGTAGTCTGGCTGCTCCAAAACTGTAGTCACATAAACTATGTCGATGCAGAAAGGCTGCACTCTCGATTCGCACATTGCCGTGTATGCCTCATTGTTTTGCACCCAAAACTGCACAGGCTGCTTGCAGAAAGGCATGTTGAATATGCTCAAAATCATTTCCGCACTAATGCCAGCATTACATTTAGAACTGACTGGTATAGATTCTTGTTCTTTTTGTAGAATCGATAGCAGTTGCATTTTGGTGCATCAATCTCTTTCGAAGTATTTGTATGTTTTGTGTTTACTTTAAAAGGATGCGGCAAAATGCACAGCGATTTAACAAATTGTTAATAATGAAATCACTTGTATGTTCTTATGTACTGATATATTTTAATGCGTTTTCGCGATGCTGCTGAAGAATTCATGCTTCATTAAAGCAAAGGTTCATTGTCTGATAAGTAGGCAAACCATAAATGACATACAGATAGAGAATAGTAGTCAAGTGGTCCCGGGCAGGGACTGAAACACGACACCTAACCGCCTCGCACCACTGCCACCAGGTGGCGCCACTACGCCAAATCCCGATCTCATAAAAGATGCATCCATCAGCCTAATTAGTCGTTCGCGTGCGGTCAACGTTTGTATGGGAGGTAGTGTGACTGCCCTGTGGGAGCGCCAAGGTATGCCAATAAAGGAGCACATTAAAGGGGTTGTATTAACGCTCCATTTATTTTTCAAGGGGATGTATATATTTTAGATGGTGATGATGGAGAATAACAGTCAAGTCATCCCGACCTGGGACTGAACAGGGCACCTGATCGCCTCGCACACGGCCCCTTTAATGCGTTCCTTCATTAGAATACCTTCGCGCTCCCGCAGAGCAGTCACATGACCTCCCATGCAAGAGTTCATTGGCCGCACGCATACGACTAACTGCATTGATGAACGCATGTTTCATAAGATCGAGATTGGCGTAGTAGCTCGACCCGATGGCAAATGTGCGATGTAATTAGGTGCCGTAGTTTAGTCCCTGCTCAGGTTTACTTGGCCGTTATTCACTATCATTACGATCTATGCATATATACGTCCCCTCGAAGAAATGGAGCTTCAAACAGCCCTTTTAATGCGTTCCTTCATTTCATTAAATAATATACGGGACACGTTGCAAGCTAGCAGTGAAGTAGGCCTACACATCCCCTGTCGCCCCCGAGAACGCTTTAGACAACCATACTTCGGCCATCGTGTGATGTTTAAGTGCGTTTAATCCATGTTGCAGAAATGTTTTTCAAAATTGCAATTATTTCCATATCAAGATTGCTCAGAAGTTTGTTGTTTGAACGTGCTAACAGCAGAGGTGTGGCGGTCTCTCAACAATCTACATGTGCAACAGTCGACCCAGACGGGAATCCGAACTGGTCCTTTCATGAGACTGACCAGTACACGATAACTACGATGGGAATTTCATCCCGTCATTGGGGCGTTACTGCCTTCAACGACAGCTCCCATTCCCAATGGATCTAATCGCGTGGTGACAGCCGTCATCAGGCTGTCCTGATACCTGATCGAATCCTGTTTCAAGGCCGGTCATGGATGACGCGTCTAATTGAAGTCGCCACCACACTGGGCTGAACTGGTGAAGCGCAACATACGGCTAGAGCCGTTCAATGCATCCGTCATCAGCTGGAAACCCTCTCTGCTGGGCTTTCGGGGCCTGCTCTAGTAGCTCAGCCAGGGGTGGCCCCAAGCAGCCAGGAGGCTACCGGAGGGATGGAAAGAGGGCTGGGGGTGGGGGTCGGGGCGGTGGGATAGGGTCAGATCACTCAGATCCGACCATGCGCTAAAACCACCCTGGATGATCGAGCGCAACCCATGCACAACAATAAACTGGTCGCCACAACGGAGCAGCTCGGATATCGTGACGTGCAGCATTTCCACGTGGCCACTTCCATCTTGGCAAAATCGGAACTGCATTCGTTTCCAAGTCAACACAAGTACACGGAACAGGACAAAAGTGCGAATTCAAACGATGACCTATATCTCCTGGATGGAATTTCCTTGCCTCTAGTTGGAAGTCAGGAGTTTTTTTGCACCCAACCAACGCTTAACAGTTTGCGACTTTGTCTTTGGCAAGATAGCAAGCCGCATTCTGTGAACCCGAGTCAGTAGTGACTCTGGCGCAGTTCACAATGAATGCGTAATAGACTTGACCCTTCGCATTACAGCATTGCGCCAAAAATAGTTCGCTCCGGATACTATTTCCCACCACTCTTTACAAAAATCATTCAGATGTCGAAACTTGTTTCCATTTCAACACAAACATTTTATTTTATCGAAAAACGCTTATTTGTTGCCTCAACAAGCGTAATTTATTCGTTTTGTGCGAAATAATCTCAGAACTACTTTAACAGCATATGTCAGGGAGCAGAGGGCTATCTCACAAGCCTCTCGTGTGACCTCTATTTAAATATTTCGGACGGAATCCTTCCATCACGTGATATGAACTGTGCTAGAGACTCTTTCGCCGAAACTGTGGACTAGAATAAGCCGGTCGTTGCTCAGTTGAGATTTTCTGTCACTGTCTCTTACAAAGGAGATGCATTGATGTAGACGAAGATAAGCTGCAAACGATCTAAAGAACCATTTTTCATCAAGACCCGTTTGATCTGAAATTCGTGGGAGTCAGTCAATGCAAAATAGCTATTGTCCCTGCAGGTGCAGTTGCAGCTGTTCTAGAAATATCGAAAATGACAAGAGAATGTGTCTGCAGGGTGCACATCGATTGAGATCTGTCAACAACGGCAAACTGTTCTGTCCAGTTATTCATGGGAATGCACGAGGAAGAAAGATGCTACACAGTTTGTGCGAGGTAAAGCAAAATAGCGAAAATGCTTTTTGTTACACTGCAGGTGTTATTCAATAACACACTATGCACAAAGATATCTAAGAAGCTACAAGGAAGCACGACTTGCCTTTCGCTTTGCGGTGATACGTCTTTGCCTTAATACATTTTAGTAATGATTTATTGATTGCATTAGCGTGTGTTATGACAAAATCAAAGGAAATATATACCTTTCAGACTACACTGACGCAGATTTTGTTTTTTAAATGTGTATCGAGGACACCCGTATCTGACAAATGCATGGCCAGATATTTACAAAGGAAGATTAAAAGAGAACAGCTCTGAGACTGAACTTGTAAAAGTAAGGGTTGACAACGGGGATGGTGAAAGCACAGACACTAACTTTTTGTTGATTTTGTTTAATTCCTATGAATGCTGGAATAGTTGGGTATCTACATTTCTTCCAAATGCGTTTTTGGTGAGAAAGTCTTTAGAAAACACATTGAAATGTATCATAAAAAGAGGAAAACGCAAGAAATGGAAACCTGCAGTGTTGTAATAGTATGGCGAGTAGGTACGGAGGCAGGCAGGCAGATTCTTCTACGCATACGCACTACACACAGGCAAGCTCAAACACGCACATATACACGCACGCACGCACATACGCAAACACACTCATTCGCTGATAGGCAGTTGGTGCCATAGGCAAACTACTGGCATTACGAGCTCTTATGTCAAATGCGAATAGAGTCGGGAAGCGTGGGCATTGAGAAGAAAACTTCGTCAGACTGGCGTTGCTTCATAGGAGAAGTAGCGCTGTTATGTTCTGGGCCGAGCTCTCTTCTGCGAATGGCCCATCGGGCAGGCTTACGCTGGCTCGTCGCAGAAAACTGGGCAAAATTGCATGTGTCGGAGTTTTTCAATAGCCCTTTTGCGGGAAGAAGCATGATGAATATCTGATGAGGGTTCGTCTGCAGCGTGCCTTTCAAATCAAAAACAGCTTTCGCTGCCGTTTTCTCCAGAGCCTCTTATCAGAGAACAGGAAGACACTTTTACGCTATCTGGTTCCTCGGAATGAAGTATGCAGTGATGGGGTTGATGTCTGGCCTTCACGTTGCGTCGACTCTGATTGCCTTGATATCTTCGGTTCTCAACTCGTATCCGATCGTTTCTGTCTGTCCTGTTTTGTCTTCAAATACACGAAGATCCAGCCATCTACAAATAGATAGAAGCACGTGGTTAGAATAGAGGAACAATGCAGAGTATCAGAATAATTGTCGAGTTTAATGGCATGTTCTTCACCAAACAAACATCAGAAGCAGCTGTTATTTGCGAGACAAACGTACATTCCTCTTCAGACCAGAGTGCCATTAGTCGACAGTTGGTTTCCCCTCTGGTGTTGAGGCACCCGGAGAACCATGCCAACGCTCGCTCTTTACAGTGGGCGCTATTGATGGAACTATTAGGAGCAACAATTCCCAAGGATAATGTCAAAGAAAAGACCACCACATCTGCCGCATGCATCGCCCCCCCCCCCCCTTAAATCCCCACTCCCACCCCCCACCCCCCATCCCCCATCCCCCACGATCACTACCGACAAGACGAGGACCACGATATTGCCAACGCCATAAAAATCGTCGTTGCCGTCAAACACCCATCATTCCACATCATCTTGTTGGTGAATTATTGATATCACCACGTTTCAAAAGGGATTATTGCTCTGCAAAAACAATAATTACAATTTATCTAAGCGCATCAGTGCAAAATGGAACGGGAGAAAGTGATGAAAAAGTACAAGAACACCGCACAGTGAACATTTAGGGCAGCTAACTTTTGTCAATGGCAGAAACTCCGCGTGGCGTGGGTGCGAGAGGATTCCAGTCGTCATGGTTACTCGTAGTGTAAAAAACCAAAAGCGCAGACTGCTGACCATGTTTGCGTGTTGACTCAAAACTTTGCAGTCACGCATTGATTTGTGGGTTTCTAAAGAAGTCTTATTGTTCAACTGTTAAAGGCAAAACTGAGACCGAGTCGATACGCTGCCATGATCTGACGAACACAATACTTCCACGTGCCTGCGTGCCTGTTGTTGCTCTTTCTCGATTATCAGAACCTTTTTGTCTCCCGCTACGAAGTCTAGAATTATATCGACATTATAAACTCGACAATCTTTTAGTCTGCCTGGAAAAAAGAGACGAAAAAATGGCAGTTCTACTCATGAAGGGATTCAACACTACGTTTGAAGATCAACATCGTCCCTACTGGATACTGGAGACAGATGATGCGCTGCTTGAATACATGTCTCAGCATCCGTGAAATGGCAAGAGAACTCGATAGTCACCACACGGTCATGGTTGACCAACTTAATAAAATCGACAGTTTCCAAGTCACGTGCTTGGGCCTTCTAGCAAATGATGGAGCTGAACCTCCAGCAACGCATCAGTTTGTGTACCACACTGTGGGATAGTCTGACGCGATGATCACTGACGGTGAAAAATGAGTACTCTATGTCAACTGTGACCGCAAGCACTAGAAGATGGATAACTGCGGAACAGCAGTCGAAACCAGATCTCCACCAGCGGTGCTGCTGCTGCCGGTGAAGAACGCAATAAATATTATGTTTTAGCATCTTCCACCAAATTAATCAACTGTCACCGCAAGCGCTAAAGGATTGACAAAACAGAAAGAGAGCCGACATTAGATATCCGCTTGTCCAGGGGATGCAGACGTTGTGATGTGATGCAAAAATAGTGTTATTGTTTAGGCATCTTCTACGAAATGCGGCCGTCGGCAAGGCCTACCACAACATTCTAATGGACATCTTCAACGCTAAGTTAGTTACCGTTCGGACACGACATGGCGAAGTTTGGGACAACGCAAAGTTCACAAATCCCAAATATCGCCCTTGACAAGATGGCTGAGGTGGGCTGGCAAGTCCTGCTGCCTTTGCTGTGTGATCGAGTGCTTATGTCGCTTGACCTGCAGTCGCTTGACCTGCAGTCGCTTGACCTGCAGTAGCTTGACCTGCAGTCGCTTGACCTGCAGTCGCTTGACCTGCAGTCGCTTGACCTGCAGTCACTTAAGGTAGTGATTGCGGCGATTGAAGCTGGGCGGACTTCACGGTTGCATTCTTGAGCAAGAGGCACGAATCACATTCCTTCTCTCCACTCAAAAGTAAAACCAAGTAAGGATTGAGCAGGAAAATAAGATTGTGAAGATGAACTCTTACGCGTTCACCTGCTGCCTAACTGCATGCTCCCAAGGGAGTTGATATGGTGTTGGAATGAGGTTTAACAGGAGCTGGATCACCAGGGGTTAAAAGTGTACGGTTTCTGTACCTATCAATTTTACGCCCTGACCAAAGAGCAAGACTGAGAAGGCATCTGTTCTGTGCGTGCTCGCTGGCAACAATCAAGTTATTGTGGCCGTGTTTACTTAGTTGACGAAAACGTTTGCTAACCTTGTCAACATTCCGGAAAGTTCTCTCAAGCAGTATACATTACGCATCTGCAATCGAAGCCTGCCAAGAATGTGGTGGTTGCAAGGCAAGCAAACTTGTCGTCCATTTGCTGCAAATACAACAAATGATATTAGGGTCTCAACCAATTCCTAGTTACACACAGGGATCCATGTATGCCAGAAAATTGTAGAAAAGTTTTCATAATTGCATAGATTATGAAACATGTCTTCTAAAGGTGTGGATTATATAGCGACTTATCATCCATGTCTGGCTCTCAAACCGCTTTGCACTTTACCCCCTGATCTCTGGGCCGCTTGATGAATCCTTGACTGGCACCTGACGACAAACACAGAGACAGGCGGGTAAGATGCACAAAGTCAGGTACCAACACAAACTCCACTCCCTGAGGAGTACTTCTACCCGATACTGATTAATGGCTGCATACAAGGGTTAATCGCATTACAGGGTGCTATTGCCACACTCACGCGTACCTGGTTTTACTATGGGCGGGAAGAGGTACCACCCATGAGTAAAGGAGCTTCCTCAACATTATGTTTATTATTGATAAGTAGGTTACCAGCTCCTGACAGCCCCATATCCAGTAGTCTGCCTCCTTCTTGAATGCATAAGTCAGCTTCTCAACCTCTACTCGCCTATTGAAACCCTGTCTTTTGACAGGCAGATTTAGGCGAGCAAGCTTTGGTGTTCGATTTGGTGCGAGGCGCAGTTCCTTGGTTCAATCCCTGGGACGAGAGAAAACTGCATTATTGATATCTTTGAAGTAATGTGAGGTTAAGGCCTTCGCACACGTGGCAATTTCACAGGCCACACACGGACTGACAAAAATATCCCCCAATGGCAGAGCACTACTGACACTCTTGCTCCACTATTGCCAGCCGTGATCGGCTGCCACAATGGTGCTTGCGAGATCGCCAGGGTAAAATCGCCTCGTGTACGACGGCCTTTAGCAACTTGCTCAAAGATGCAACTCTGGGAACCCCGCAGCTTCGAAAGCCACATTCACAAGCCGCAAGCGACTGCAAGTCAAGGGCGCTAACCACTCGGCCACAGAACCCACAATGTTGTCACGAGTATTTTCCGCCAGCCAGATGTTTGTCACATCAGGCGTAGCAGCTCTTGCCAAATTTAGCTACCGCCGAAGTAGTCATTTATTCATTAAGGCTGGTGAACACTAGTTGATGAAAAACACGTTCCATAATCCAACAGCAGCTGTCCTGTTTGGATGAGCTTTCCTTTTTCTGGAATCTGACATGGCTTATGAATGAAAGTGGCAGTCAGTGTAATATCTGCATGAAGCTATGCCGATTGCCTCAAGGTGGCCATTTTGGCTTCTCCGGAGCATCATGCTATCCGAGCCACAGAATGTGTAAACTGTGTTGTTATTACTATTTGTAAAATCAGTGAAATACAATCAAAATGGGTCTCGCTGTTTCCGCGTGTGCTCTGTGTAAACATGGGGCATGACCGTGTGTTGGGGGTCTCGCTGTTTCCACGTGTGCTCTGTGTAAACAGGGGCATGACCGTGTGTTGGGGGTCTCGCTGTTTCCACGTGTGCTCTGTGTAAACATGGGGCATGGCCGTGTGTTGTAGGTCTCGCTGTTTCCGCGTGTGCTCTGTGTAAACATGGGGCATGACCGTGTGTTGGGGGTCTCGCTGTTTCCACGTACGCTCTGTGTAAACATGGGGCATGACCGTGTGTTGGGGGTCTCGCTGTTTCCACGTGTGCTCTGTGTAAACATGGGGCATGACCGTGTGTTGGGGGTCTCGCTGTTTCCACGTGTGCTCTGTGTAAACATGGGGCCTGACCGTGTGTTGGGCGCGAGGCAGTCGTTGGACTACCGTGAGCTACAAACCAGTGTAGTCTTTTATGACCGAAGGACGTTATCAGTCTGAAGTGAAATGTTCCTGGCCATCAAGAATTATAGTATAATTCAAAACTACTCAGTTTCTTTTGCTGTTTAGGTTACATTTATATTTTACGCAAGATTATATACATGTAGGATTGAACTTGGGATCAAACCATCATAGCCTTGCCGCATGAATTCAGCCGTGTAGGGAAATTTATTTTACTCCTACGGTGTCTTCTGACACAAAGTGGAAAGGGTACATACTTAATTTTCTACAAGCCGGATAGTGCAAACAGGCTATTAACATCAGCAACAGGGTCAACTGAATCATGAAGTCGTGCAAGTTGTTTACTCGAGACCCATTGATGGTTAGGTTATTGCCCAGGAGCTGCGTTTCATTAAAGAGTTTCAAAAGCTCCTTATTTCTAAATCATATCTCGAGGGGCGGATCTAGCTCTCGCTCCTTCTGTCAGACTCCTTCGCTTCTTAGAAAAGCTTCATCCAGTGACTACATCACAGAGAGAGTGTAATGCCAATAACCTCATAATCGACACTGTCAGACCGACAGACACATTTCAATGGACCACTCGCCGAGTTCAAATGGAAGCTTCATAGCTTCCCTCCTTTGATCTTATATCAATGTGACCTTCATATCTCTTTCTCCCTCTCTCTCTTTCTCTCTCCCTCTCTCTCTCTCTCTCTCTCTCTTTCTCTCTCTCTTTCTCTCTCTCTTTCTCTCTCTCTGTGTCTCCCCCACCCCACCTCTCTCTCTCTCTCTCTCTCTCTCTCTCTCTCTCTCTCTCTCTCTCTCTCTCTCTCTCTTTCTCTCTCTCTCTCTCTCTCTCTCTCTCTCTCTCTCTCTCTCTCTCTCTCTCTCTCTCTCTCTCTCTCTGTCTCTCCACGCCCATAGGTCCTTTAAACGAATTTAACTGTATAGAAAAGGCAGCTAATAGATTTGGTCTGATTGTAAATACAGATGCAACAAAAGTGGTTGTGTACAGACAAGGTGGGCATTTGGTCAAGAATGAGAGGTTTTCTTTAGTCATGCCCAACTTGAAGTAGCCAGCAAAATCAGGTATCTAGGTAACGCATTATCAGCAAATTGTGCTGTAATGTAACACAATCCGATTTAGTTTCCAGAGCAAAAGCTGTTCTCTCCCTCTTGATTGAGTCGTTGTGGAAAAGTTTATCATGTGAACCCTGATGTAAACGCAAATTGATGCTCAGATCCAACGTATTCTTCTGTATGGGGCTGAGATATGGAGATTGGATGAATGTCGGACTGTGAAATCTGTACATCTATACGCCCTTAAAAACTCTGTGAATGTTTCTTCACGTACCCCTAACGATATGGTGCAATTTCCTCTCTCTGTCAATGCTAAGCTGTGTTGTATCAAATACTTGCCTCACATTGTAAAAGTGGAGAAAAGTTGATTGCCCCATGAAATCTTTCAGATGATGTTTTGTACATCAGCGTCGACAATGTATGAGCAACGAAAGTAAAGGAAATACTTACAGAATGTAATTGTGAAAATGTATGGACTAATTAAGGCCTTCTAATGATGCAGATTACTTGAAATGTATCAGAGATAAACTTATTTATCCATTCTACAGGGAATGGGAATTACGAGTAATGAACAGCAACACCTTTCACCGAGCCTTCAAACAACGTGTGGAGTAGAACAGTGCCTCTACGATCTGGACAAGAAAGTATTCCGGGATGCTTTAATAAGATTCAGAATGGATATTACTAATTTGTGTATACTTAAATATAGATGCGGAAGAAATGCCAGCGGATTATTGTGTCCACGTTGCCGAGAACACGATGAAGCGGAACAACGCTTTTTCACTATACTGTCCTGCTTTATATGATTTGAGAGCACACTGCGTTTTTAAAAGTCTAGCGTCTGACAGTAACGGCCCAGTCAGATCTCTCATGTCCAGCAGACAGACGAAAGCAATTAGATCTTTAAGTGCATATTTATACGGAGCATTTAAGCTTAGACAGGAGACTCTGGAATCTACAGAGCGCGACACTTTTACACTTTTAAGATAATTCTTTAATGTGATGTTGAATGGGAAATGTATACACTGCATACAACAGATGAGCCGGTGGCCTTATTAATGGATGTTCAGTTCTCTCTCTCTCTCTCTCTCTCTCTCTCTCTCTCTCTCTCTCTCTCTCTCTCTCTCTCTCTCTCTCTCTCTCCACTTGTCTTCTTGGTTTGATACAGTACGGACGTGTGTACTGGAGCTCCGTCGTTTATGCCCTGTGAACTGACGTCTGTCGCTGTGTTTCTTCACTCAGTGGATTGCAAAGCTACACGAGATGTGACTCTAATCGAGGTCGTGTGAGTAACAGATATACATTGCTTTATTTATTTCTGAACTGTTTAGCTCATTTTTGAAATCTCAACGACTCAAAGTGTTGTGAACTGTGTTCACGAGCTCCCCAGCCATGGGGACCGATACGACAATGTATCGAGCTCGCATTGGATTGTTCGCTGCCTCACTACAACCGCGACGATATCGTCGCAACAAGTTCGGCAAAAGTGAGGAAGGTGTATTTGAAGTGTGTGTAGATGACACTGTTGCCTTGATGTTCGGCGTTTTTTTGCTTCGCGGCATTGCGTGTGATGTGCTGAGCATGAGCGCGAGTCGCTCGGGCCGAGCTCGACTGCCGCGAGCGGCGGCGAGGGCAGGCGTGTTGGGTTGTGTACTCTACGCGTCCCTGCTCGTCGCTTGTGTTCTGAAGTCTAGCCAGACACCTACTGCCAATCGGAACTTTTCCCAGCGCCTTCTACTGAGTGGGGATATTTCAGAAAATCCAGGACCCGGGGCTGTTATCGGAACACAGACAGACGTATGTGCGATACCTGTTACAACTGTGTCTGATACATCTGAGAAGCTTGAAAGGTTCCATGCCCAGATGCTGTCTATGAATGAAGGCTTCGAAAGACGGATGGACAGCCTGAAGGATATGCTCCACGAGCAGTTTCATGGTCTACAGAGTGAGGTGACGAACACCAAGGCCTTTATGAAATGGATCTGCGAACAACAAGAACAGTTGAAAATGTGCGTGCAAGAAAGTGAGAAGCGAATGCAGGCCTACTACCAGCAGCTGATAGAATGGAGAAACACGACCCAATCTGAGCAGGATGACATCAAAGAAAAGCTTAGTTATGTCACGAACGTATGCCTAGACAGTGTGAGTACAACTGATAAGCAGCTCGAAAATCTGGAGATAGAGGCAAAAAGAAACAACATCAGGCTGTTTGGTATCTCAGAAGCAGGAAGAGAATCATACTGGGACTGCCTCCACACTGTAGTGCACCTGATGAGGGAAGCTGTGCCTGATGTGGACTGGGGCGAGAGGGATATTGTACGCGTGCACAGATTAGGGCCTCGCAACCAGCAGCACAGGCAACCTCGACCGATCCTCGTTTCTCTCGCATCGTGGTCAGTCAAACTGGTACTCCTTCAACGTGGCAGGGATCCTCTCAGAGCCAGGGGAGTGAAGATATCTGGGGACCTGACGACAAGACAGACAGCACTGCTGCGCAATCTCCGTAAGGAGGGAAGAGTGGGCTATTTCAGAAATAACCAGCTCTTCTACCGAGACGCTGCTACAGATTCCTCACGTCGTGCTCCACGTCACGTGAATACAGACAGCAGCCTGACCAGCACACACCGCATTCGAGACGCAGGCCCCGCTCCCAGTGCAGCTCCGAATGGGACCACAGGCGGACATGGGCGAGAGGGAAGAGTAGACAAACATTGGAACCCTACCTTGATACACCGTAGCCATCCTCGTTACAGCACAAGGCTCCCTGATGAACGCAGTAAGAAACTAGCTCGTGCCGTGAATGAAGGGAACTTGATCACCCTTTCAGACAGAGTTTGGCTAGAACAGTGCGCTCAGTCATCCACTGGTCCTCAGGCGACTACTAGGGAGGTGGTGGATGCCGATCTTTCAGTGGTGGGCGCTGGTGAAGTTGGTGTTTCGGCGGTGTCCGCCACCAAGACTCAAAAGTCGACCGACATCGTTACCATCACTTCCGGTTCAACCTCGAGTCCGGATGTGGCCAGGGACAACACCACGCCGTTGCCAGGCACCGATGCACGCAGCAGCAAGCGGTCAGTGCAGGAAAAACAGGGGCGAGCCGCACGTGCTCAGACCCATGTAGAGCAAGCCGACGACCGTAGAACCACGACGAACTCAGCGAGCGGCAAACCCCGGTGCGCACGTGCAGAGCATGCAGATGGTTCTCAGCGCTCTCTACTTGACTGGGTAACCAAAAGCAACGTGGGACTGAGCGCCACCAGTCCGCCAGAGAACTCCGTGACAACAGAAGACGCCGAGGAGGTGTTTGTCGATGCTTCCGCGGATACCACGTCAAACCTAGACAGACCTACGGCAGCTAACGCGGAGGACCTGACAGCTGAGGACTGCAGCCAGCAACGGGAGCAAAGAGAGGAGAGGGGTGCCGGATACGCAGACGCCTCGCAGAACGACCGCCAGCGCAGAGGGCGTACCCAGCCAGGCGGCGAGCAGCGCGACCTACGCGGACGTGAGCAGCGGGGACGCGAAGAGCCTCGCTACATGACCAGGGCACAGGCAAGAAGCAGCAGTACCTAGCGGGGAGGCCGAGGCCCTTCATCACCAGACTGTCCTTCAGGTAGTGGTCTACGATTCCTTTCATGGAATATTGAGGGTATCATCTCTAAGTTCGATGATCCAGAATTTATTGAATATCTATTGAAATTTGATATTGTGTGTCTCGTTGAAACTTTCGTCGAATTTATTGAAAATGACTGCTTGAAGAGACACTTTGATGTATTTCTAGCAAAAGCTCATAAATTATCCATGAGAGGTCGCAGATCAGGCGGCGTTATTTTTCTTGTAAACCACTGTGTGGCCAAATGGGTTGAACCAGTTAAATGCAATGTTGAAAATACTCTTGTCCTGAAGATAAAAAAGCAACTGCTGGGGACAAACTTTGATGTTATTCTAATAGGGGCATATATTCCCCCAGTGGGGTCGCCATATTACAACGATAAAGATGAAACTAATGGTATATTCATGTTAGAGAATTGTTTGCTACACGTTTCCGTAACCTTTCCAGAATGTTCAATGATTGTTTGCGGTGACTTTAACGCACGTACAGGAAGATTAAATATGGGGAATTCAGATGTAACAAATTTGAGACATGATGTATTCACAACTCGTATTTCTCAAGACAATGTTGTTAATGATTTTGGGCAAACACTGTTATCAGTCTGTATGGGATACGAGTTGTGTGTGGGAAATGGTAGTATACCAGGGGAAACAAGTGGAAACTATACGAACATATCACAAATGGGGAACAGTGTCATTGATTATTTTCTGATATCTAAAGAATTGCTATCAATGTGTACAAATCTGAATGTAAGAGAAAATATTTTGACTTCGCATCTCTGCCTCGAGTTAACTGTGACTTGTAACCTAGAAATGATTTTAAGTTCTGTAGAAGATAAAGTAATTAGCTACCAATTAATGTGGGACCCAAATCTCAAAGAGCAATTTCAGAGTAATCTTATCAAGATCTTTGACGATGGTATTTCACACAATACTGCCAAGCATGATGTTGATGAATTGACAGAAGATATTGTGAATCGTTACGTACAAGCAGGTGAACTTTTTAGGAAAAAGATTGTACACTACAAGAGAAGTCGTAGGCACCCTTGGTTTGATAAAGACTGCTGGTCATCTAAAAGAATACTCCGTAGTATACTTAGAAAATACATTCGCTCCCAGAAAAAAGAAGACAAAATACAGTATAGCAAAGAAAGAAATAGGTACAAGCAGATGATAAAACGTAAAAAGGCTGATTATAAGAAAGAGGCTGTGACAACCCTTGTGACAAATTTACATGATCCCAGTGTGTTTTGGAAGAACATTAGGAGGTACAATGCAAAAGCATATGTAGATGGTCAGATAGGGGGTGATGTCTGGAGAGAACATTTTAAAGCGTTATTTGAGATCCCAAATCCAGAACAGCGAAGTTTTATTGAGGATGGGGTTCTTGACGTAGCCAATGATTTTTCCACCCTGGAAGATGACATATCAGAAATTGAAGTAGTGGGTGCTATCAACAGACTCAAATCAAGAGCTGCGTCAGGTTCCGATGAAATACTACCCGAGATGCTCAAATGTACTCCACGTTCTTTGATTAGTCACATTGTCACTCTTTTTAATTCTATTTTCTTAATGAATAAGTACCCAAAGATATGGAGCAAATCTATTATTCTCCCGATACATAAAAGAGGAGATCCCTCAGTTCCAGACAATTACAGGGGGATCTCGCTGTTAAGTTGCTTCAGCAAAGTTTTTACCTCTATCATGACTGATAGATTAAATGACTGGGTGGAGAGTAACGGTTTAGTAGGTGAAGAACAGGCAGGCTTCAGAAGAGGTTATTCTACCATGGATAATGTTTTTGTACTGCATTCAGTTGTGCAGAGATATCTTTCGAGACGTCGGAAAGTATATGTTGCATTTGTGGACCTGAAGAAGGCGTTTGACTGGGTAGATAGAAAGATCCTGTGGGAAATACTAGAAAAATACGGGCTGCAAGGGAGATTACTCGAGATGCTAAAAGCCATATACTCTCAAGTTCTGTGCTCTGTTAGATGCAACAATGGCTACGGAGATGTATTCGAATGTAACTGCGGACTGAAGCAGGGCTGCAAGATGTCTCCGATCCTATTTTCCCTCTTGGTGAATTATGTTGCAAAATATATTTCGAAATACGGTAGACATGGTATCCAGCTTATGCCGGACTATACGACGATATATGCACTATTGTATGCAGATGATATTGCTCTTATTTCTGATACAGCAATAGGACTTCAAAACCAATTAAACTATTTAGAGAAAGGAACGGTTGCAGTCGGCCTGCAGGTTAATCACGAAAAAACAAAGGTCATTGTATTTCGCAATGGAGGATACTTGGCTGACCATGAGATATGGTACTTAGGTTCCAAAAGGTTAGAAACGGTGAACGAATACAAATATCTTGGTGTATTATTCACTACCAGACTCTCATTTAACAGTATGCAATATGATCTCGTACAACGAGCGAAAGGTGCCATGATGCAGATATCTAGATGTCTACAAAGACTGGATTGTATGTCGCCAGATGTATATTTTAAACTATTCGATGCTCAGGTGCAGTCAGTATTGTTGTATAGCGCCGAGCTGTGGGGCACCAGTCAATGTTATGTTGTGGAATGTGTACATTTACAGGCTATTAAACGTTTTCTTAATTTACCCATGCAGGTACCAAATTTAATGGTGTACGGAGATACGGGTAGATACCCCTTGTACATAACTGCTTCAATGAGGGCTATCAAGTACTGGCTGCGTTTACTGAAAATGGAATCCAGTA
>JAWQFJ010000728.1:276803-280002 GCA_034096865.1 Theodoxus fluviatilis | reverse complement strand
CGTTCTCTCTCTCTCTCTCTCTCCTTCCGTTGCACTCAATGACATGTCCAGTCAAGCACAACAATGCTTTGAACACACACCACCGTTACTCCGTCGTACTTTGATCTCTCATGAAGGGCCTCGGACTCTAGCTTTCAATCATAGCTCTCAACTTGACTGGGGACCATGGGAGTGTGCATACAGCCAATGGGGAGAATCACACATGACTTTCCGCTGGCTCAGAGGACTGACGGTAACGCCAGCAGGAGAATTCAACATGGCCACTGGGCAAGAGGTCTCCGTGGGTTCATTTCCGGTCTGATAGCTTCCGACGGCCTTAGCGGAAGCGCAGCTCTGATTGGTGAATTAATTGGGTCTACAGGGAGGTCCCTGAGAGAATCACGGTCCACGATTACAGCCAATTGTTTCCCGGTGCCCTTGGGAATAGTCTGGCATTCGTCCGCTTCGGCCTATTGTTTCCTCGATATTTCTCCCGATCCAGTAAAACGCCTAATGGGTATGGACAGAAAACCGTCATGTCAGATCTGCCCACGCCCCCATGAGATAAGAGATCCATTGAGTCAACACCGCCAAATACCTCTCTCTGGATGTCGTGAAACACTCTTGTGGTTGTCCAGGGGCTATAGGAAATGGAGGGTTTTAGGTCTGCGTTGACTTTATCACCTGATTTGCATTGACCAAATGCTAGTAGCGCCCGATGATCTAATGAGTGACGGAGTTGTATTGACACAGTCTGATGCGTCGCAAGACTCATGAAAATGAACTGCGATTTGACATGACTGACGAAATAAAAGCAGCAACATGTTGTGAAGGCTGAAGGTAGTGTTGCAAATGTCACTCCATGGAAACGTCCATATGGTTAGAGATGAGATGCACATACGAAACATGGCATACTTGTTGAAATATGATAGTGTCGGTTTTGCTACATACATACGCAGTGCAAGGTGGTAAATTGCGTAAGCTTTAATCACCTTACAGTGGAACTATTGTTGCAAGGTAAGAGGATAGACGGGCGTTTACTATAGACATTTCTAATCACGTGTGAAACAACGGAGACCTATCAATTTTTTCTCATCCATTTTAGTTCCTCTGTTCCTTCCATGACAGGCAAGGTAGATTTTGGTATGTACGGCGGCATTTGACTTCATGTATGGAATTGCTTGCACTTACATGCATGCGTGCATGAGCCTGCGAGCGCATGAAAGCAAGTTTATGACCAGTCCTCAAAATCGAGTCACTCGGATCGTTAAGTACACTATGTATCCTTCCAAATGACGCCAAAATTGTTGTGATGTGTGTAGTGGACACTGCAGCTGCTAAACGCTGTTGTCTGAACTGAAAGCATGCATTCAAAGTTTCCGTGCTTGCCTTTTTTCGCTGTGCTCTTGGCGGACAGACAGCAATAGACAACTACAGATGCACCTGTAGAGACAAGGAAGAAGCACTAAGAGGACTGTTAATACTTCAGTTTGAAGGAGCTTACACAAATGTTCTTCGCAACGATTGAAAGTATCTACCCAGTCGTCCAGAGCAAGGACTGATGAACAACTCTTTTAAGAGAGCACGCCCTGGGAGATAACAGTGACTGTACCCAAAAATTTACTATTGTTGATGAATGGACTTCACTTTGAGAATGAGACGTTGCATGGGAGGTGGACTTGTTTGCACTTGTGCTCGTTGACTTGATGCTGTGATTCACTTCGTGCCCCACTGACTGGGTTGCCGTCTTCTGTCTGTGACTTCTTCAATTAATGTTATCTTAAAAGTATCCCTTCCTCCTCCCTCTCTCCTCTCTCTCCTCCCTCTTCCTTCCTCTCTCTTCCCTCCTCCTTGACTCTCTCTCTCTCTCTCTCTCTCTCTCTCTCTCTCTCTCTCTCTCTCTCTCTCTCTCTCTTTCCCTCTCTCTCTCTTTCCCTCTCTCTCTCTCTCTCTCTCTCTCTCTCTCTCTCTCTCTCTCTCTCTCTCTCTCTCTCTCTCTGCTTCCTTCTCTCCCCCACCTTCACGAGGGCAAAATCGTTGATGCCGTTGGGTGTTGTTGCCACTACTCATGCTTCTTCTATGCTGCTTCTTGACGTGCTCCAGGCCAAATTCAGCCTTTCGTCTTTTCATTTTTTTCTGCCCCCCCCCCCTTTCTCTCTCTCTCTCTCTCTCTCTCTCTCTCTCTCTCTATCTATCTATCTCTCTATCTCTGTCTCTTTCACTCAATCCCCCTCCCCCCCTCTCCCCCTCTCTCTCTCTCTCACTCCATCTCTCTCTCTCTCTCTCTCTCTCTCTCTCTCTCTCTCTCTCTCTCTCTCTCTCTGTGTGTCTGTGTGTGTGTGGGGAAGGGGGTGTGCTCAGCTTCTCCTTCTAAGGATGAGGTGCTCGTGATCGCTGCTGGCCAGATGAAAGCAAGAGAGTGCAAACCTGACACACAGCGTATTTGATATATCTACAAGGCGGTTTCGGCTCTGTATGTTAAACTGGCAAGAGACCAGGGGTAAAATAGGAAGAGTGAAAGGGGGAATATTGTCCATGCCGAAAAAAGTAGTATCGTAATTTTGAAAGTCTCTTAGCTGGCGCAAGGCTTGTAACTTTTTTTATAAGCACGTCTGCGCATGTGTAAATACAATACATACACACAATGCAAACATACGGACCTGTGCACAGAGACAAGCATATGACCACCCTTCTTCCCTCTCTCTCTCTCTCTCTCTCTCTCTCTCTCTCTCTCTCTCTCTCTCTCTCTCTCACACACACACACACACACACACTCACACACACACACACACACACACACACACACACACACACACACACACACACACACACACACACACACACACACACACACACACACACACATATCAGGTGTAACTAAGGCAAGTTTTCTCAAGGACCTTTGGATTTGAATGGACGCTGCTTTGGCAACATTGTATTTGTACACAACCAGGTGTATAGAGTCACTCCAAGATAATTGTACTATGCGACAACCTCAAGACTCAAGTCACCTATCACCCATTTTTCGTGACAGCTACATACCCTCCATTTCTAAAGATAACAACTTTTTTGTGCGTTTATTACAAGACCTGGTCTATAAGCAATATTTAAGGTTATTTATTCGGTTTTGCAGACCAGGCATCGTGTCAGATAAAAGTACATAAACGAAAAGCAACACAGTCAGTTCCACGCCATTAGGTTTTTATTGGATCCCATGTTT